>PPUV02000011.1:0-248796 GCA_002911495.2 Spathaspora sp. UFMG-CM-Y285
TCATGCACTTTCGGATAAAAATGTCTCGCGCCAAAGTGCTCCAACATTGCCCGTGAACGCATTGTCAAGGGAAGGTGAGACAACGAGGAAAGTTGTTGAAGGGGTGACACAGCCTAAACTTAATGTATAATCTGATCAGTTTGAGGAATCTACATCTAAAGTCGTTGGTCACGAAAAAACAAATCTCAGGGGGGAAAAATTGTTGGCCAATAGCAACTAATACTTGAAGGATAAAACAAAATAATTACTGTACCCCTTAAGAAAATCTGTGAAACACAAACCACACGGTGTGGTAGAATTAGCAGGAAACCTGTTAAAATTATGCGTCTAGTATGCAGAGTCAATAAGGATAATCCAGAAGATGATTTTTCGATTCCAAATCAAGTAATGGAGCAATTTATCAAGTACAAGAACGATATTGTGGAAACTAATCATTACATTTATGTTGTCGTTGAAGATGTAAATGTCAACGATCCATGTTGGAAGTAAGCAATTGGCGAGGAACTTGCTAAACTCAAATATAAACATGTTTATGAAGTGGTTAGAATCCCAAAGGATCGAAAACTCATCACTATGCGGTTTGTTTTCACGTACAAGAAGGATGATCTCAAAGGTGATGTATATAAGGCAAGATGTGTTGCTAAAGGTTTCTCTGAAATCGTTGGAAGAGATTATGATCCAACGAGGATATCGACACAAGTTGTAGATCTCGCATCAATAAGAATGTTGACAGCAATGGCTGTAGGACTTGGATTTTCTGTACAACATTTAGATGTTGTTAGTGCTTATCTTAATGCAGATTTTGACGAAGATCTTTATGCCAAGCTACCACCGGGAATTAAAATTAAACCCAGATATTGTTGTAATTTAATCAATACATTTACTGTCAGGATGAAAGAGTAGGTATGATGGACACAAAGTAGAGAAGTTATTTCGCTAGTCATGAATTTGAAGTTATTCGAAGTAGTTTACATAAAGCCCTAAAATATCACTTATTATTTGCCATATAAATACCCCTAACAATTGTGTCATATAAAAATGTTGCAGAAACTTAAACCACCTAGAACATCGAACGTTCTCCTCAGCTTGATTTTGTTGGCGTAGTGAATATCATATAATATACTGGAGTTATTCCAATCAAAATATATATTGGTTATGAATGTATATTACAAATACTCTATATAATGCGAAATGATGAGGACTTGGACACAACTAGACGAAATCTTATCCGTCAAGAAATCAAGGTCAGTCCCAGGATATAAATATGAGATTATTTTACTTAGCTTGATCGCCTTGTGACTTACAGTCCATAATTAATTGGCCTCTTGAACAATAAAATATGGGGTTCAGGAGCATGCGTCTCATAATGCTCCCAACCTAAACTCTGAGTAATTCCCAACCCTCTCCATTCTTCTTCTAATAATATTCTTAATGTTCCAGTTTCACTATTAAAATAATCTTGTGGAATAACTTTCAACATATTTTTCGGTAACATTACATGTCTATATTCATGTGTATCATCGTTATATCTTGGACTATAATGAATCATATCTTGGAATTCCAATACCTTGGCTCGTTCCGGATCAGTTAAATATCTTGGTTTAGTCATTGATTTTTACCCTGTAGTTTATGTGTTTACTGTGTGAATATTCCAATAGATTTTTCTTCTGATTGTCTTCCGTCGTTGTTTTTTTTTTTTGTTACTTTTTTTTTTTATAAAGAAAAAGAAAAAGGAAAAAAAAAAATGTCTTGCATTTTCTACCCCAGTTAAACTTCAATCCCGACATTAATTTGTTTTACATATAACTTTTTTCCTTTTTTTTTTACCCTGATACATATATGGGTTAAACATGTCAAGACATAATGGATTGATACTTAGACTGTCGGATATAGATAATCTTGAAACGAGGTATTCAATATTCACCGAGAAATTCAAACTCATCTATTTACTAGACGACAATGATCAAACATCTACCACTATAGACTTTCTCAAATCAAAAGACCCCAATTGGAATAAATATACAATTATTCAATCCAATAACCTAACAAGATCAGATATAGAATATGTCATGAAATTCCAAGATTTACTTAAACATGATATAACAAATCTAACTCATCACATATATATTCTCATTAATTTAAACACCATAAATTCAGACACATCTTGGCATCAATATAATCAAATTAAAAGTCAATTTCATGTACAAAATATCCCATTTTCCCTAGCATTAGAACTCTCAAATGACACTAGTCTAAACCATGATAATTTACAATATTGGTTAACTGAAACATTTTCATTCATACTATTTCCAACAAGTTATACTGCCACTCCAGACATGTTTTTCAAATTATTCCAAGAGAAAAGTTTACCAATTCCATTGTTGATTGTGGAAAATAATCGTCAATATGAAAATTTATTATATTTGAAAAATATTTCAAAGCCGCATTCTCAATATTATTTACAACCTTTACAACCATTAGTGGAAGATTTACTGGTGGGAATATATAAACAATTTGAACTGGATCATATTAAATATAATCAATATCAACAAGCCTTTCAATTAGCCATATCTGATCTAACCAAATTAAAACTACCTACTATAAAAATCTTGATTATAGGACCGGGAAATGGGAAATTAATAGTTAAATTATGGGAATTAATTAATAAATCACTAAATAAATTTGAAATTGTTGCTATTGAAAGAAATCCAATTTGTTTACCAACTTTATATGATAAAAATTCAAAACTTTGGCAAAATAAAATAAAAATTATTGAACAAGATATACGTGATATTGAATGTAGTGATTATAATTTGATTATATCTGAATTATTAGGATCATTTGGTGATAACGAATTATGTCCTGAAGTATTAGCACAATTTACTACGCCTCGACCTGATTTAATCATGATTCCAAATTCTTATTCATCATTTATTCAACCAGTATATACACCATTCAAGATTAAATCTATTTGTCTTATAAAGCTTGCCAATTATTATAGTCTAAGTGAACCACAACAATTATGGGAATGGGAGCATCCACAAGACTTTCAACCTAATAAATCTAACAAATTATCATTTCCTAATAAGCAAGGATATAAAATTTCCGGGTTTTTAGGTTGGTTTACATGTACATTATATGGTCATATAAATATTCAAATTCATACCCCTTCTTTGAATAATTTTTGTAAATCTTGGTACCCAATTTATTTCCCCATACATCGAACGAAAGTAAAACCAAATCATAATATTGAAATTGAATTTAAACGAATTAATAATAGAGAGAATGTTTGGTATGAATATACTTTTCATGGCAAGACATATAACGAAAACGGGGTAAATTATTCAATGAAATTAAATAGTTAACGTATAGGTGATTCATCTCGGGAGTTATAATTGTCCATTTTTGTTCTCTTGTAGCTGTGACTGTTTCTATCCTCATTTCTGTGATGTCTCTTGTCACTTTCAGATTTGTACCTGCGCTCTTCTTCAGATCTATGTTTGTGTCTTCTTGAGTCTTTTTCATGTCTATGTCTATGTATATGTATATGTCTATGTTTTGAATCTCTTTCGTGTCTTTCTTGTGAAACTTTAGATTTGTTTCTTTGGGTCTGTTGTTGTTTAATTCTAAATAAAGGATCATCACTTAAATTTTCTCCATTATTTGCCTTTTTTACACCTACACCAATTATTCTATTCAATCGATCATTGATATTTTCCTTACTCTTACTTCTAAATGTTTGACCTCCTTTTAATAAATTTTCAACTTTTGATTTACCTTCAGTGAATTCATTACTACTTTCAATAAACCCAGCATCATTCTTGGTTTCTTCTTCTTCCTCTTCAAAGGGAACATCATCATACATCCAATTTAATTTAGTCAACTTCAATTTTTCAGATTTACTTAAATCTTGTAATTTAAAATCATTTCCATATTGTAATTTTAAAAGATTTATATAATCTTGTTCTTGTTCAAATTCTTGATTTTTTTGTTTAATTTTAGTTAATTCTTCAAGTTTCTGTTGTTCTTGATCCCATACCTTCTTTTGATTCTTGACAAGAGCAGGATTCCATGATTTCTTAAGATTTAAATCACCAGCCATTGTTTGTTGTAAAAGAAAAAGTGTTTATAAAAAAAAATGGCAACCAAAAAGAAGAAGAAGAAGAAAAAAACAAAAAAAAAAAGAAATATGCATGTTTAAAATATCAAACATTTACAATTACTTCTAACAGAAATGTATTTATTAAACAATAGAGAATAATATATATAAATCAATAACAATATTGAAAGTTTTCACTTACTGGTTTTATACGTAACCAGAAAAAAAACTTTCCTAGATCAAAAATAACAAATAAAAGAATAAAAGGTATAGAACATTGTGTTTCTAGTTTCATCTATAAATAAAACCAAACAACCAACTTCCACAACAAAAGTTTCTCTTTGCTTAGAAACCATGAATCTTGATATTCTTTTTTGGTAATTGTAATTGAGTAGTTAAAAATTCACTAACTTTAACTCTTTGATCACCTTGTAATTGAATAACTTCACCTAATTCATCATCCTTGACGATATTACCATTACAGGCAAAATCCTTCTTTAATACTTTTAAAATCTTTTTTAAATCATATTCATTAGGAACACCTTGAACTGTAGTTAATGTTTTTCTACCATTACGTTGTTGAATTCTGATATGAATGTAATTGGTAGGTTGAGCTTCTGAATCACCAGTATCGGCGAATGGATCAAATGCAGTTAAGTTTTGGATAGTTGACATATAAAGGGAGGAGGGACAAAAGTTTTTAACTACTTCTTGTTGGTTGCTGGGGTACTTTTCCTGGGAGATATCTTTTTTTTTTAAACTATGTAAGCTTTGATTTGTTTTTGGCTTAAGTGGTAGTCTTTTTAAAAAACTACTTGATGTTTAAACTTTTGGTTGAAGTGTGTTGGAGAAAAGGAGAGAGTATATAATTAACGCATTAAAAAAAAAAAAAAAAAAAAAAGGAAAGAAAGAAAGAAAGAAAAGAAAAGAAAAAAAAAATTGCTGACTTCGTGTAGCATTACCACATGAGTCGTGTACTTTGACCAGATCGTGTTTGTTATGTGCAGGTATGAACTAAACCAAACAAATACCCAAAAGGATACACTTTTAAAATGATATTTATAAGAATAGTTTCTGGTTTAGGTATATTTTGAAGGAATTTTCTTCACAAGTAAAGTTTTCAGTTTTCAGTTTTCAGTTTTCAGTTTTCAGTTTTCAGTTTTCAGTTTTCAGTTTTCAGTTTTCAGTTTGTTTGATGACATTCATGATATTGTTGCAGAAAGAGTTCGTAATTCTTAAATATTGTAATACAAGAACTGGTGCTTGATTTAAATATTTGCTTGTTTTTAGTTTTGTGGTATAAAGTATTTCTGATGTTTCTTGTTCTACACATACTCTTTAACTTTCTTCATTTATAATCAGTATTGTTTAGGAAAATCATTGCGTTTGTTGTTAACAAGTAGTTATTAACAAGTAGTTGTTAACAAGTAATTGTTAACAAGTAATTGTACGTGTGAGAAAAACAAATCGCATGTGATTGTTGCAAACTCTTCTTTTAAAAACTTTTATTGGATTCTACTCACAAGACCCTTAATTTTTTAGAGTTTCAAACAATAATTAGATAGATCAGCATATATATCATAGTAATGACTATAGAATAGACCACATACCTAGCTTATCATCTTTACTTTCAGCTTCTTCCCAATTGGTATTGCTTGTATTATCGATTCACGTGATTGGTACAAAAGTGACAAAAAAAAAAATTGGGTAAACTGAAAAAAAAAAAAATTGTTGACCTTATGTTGACACCTTATACATATAAACTAACCAGACATAAATAGACAAAAGGATCTATTCCAATTCAATTGACATTAATTTTAATCTTGCTTTTTTTTTTCTTCTTCTTTCTTCTCACGTTTGCATCGTTGTATACACTTGCCACTTTTACAAAAAAAAAGTGAACATCAATTGATCCTCACTTTTGAAAACAAATAGATTTGCCATCCTCCCCTTAACATACTTACTTGAAACATATTCATTTATTATAATGTCAGATACACAAGAAAAGGACAAATCAGTTGTTGAAGAGAAACCAATCAACACCGATGTCAAGAAAGACACTAAGGACAAACCTGTTGTCAATGAAAAGGAAAAGAAGAAACAAGCATTTGTCACTAGAACAATCTGGACTTTGATTATGATTGGTGGGTTTTTCATTTTATTATCTTCAGGACATTTTGCTTTAATCCTTATGGTCTTACTTTTCCAAGTTTTAACATTTAAGGAAATTATTGGGTTAGTTTCTGAACCTGCTAGAGATAAACGAATTCCTTATAATCGATCTTTAAATTGGTATTTTGTTGGTGTTACTTGGTATTATCTTGATTTCCCATCATTTGTTGAATTTTTCCAAGATTCAATATATTCCAATAAATATTTTACTTTGTTAGTTTTAAATCATAAATTTATTTGTTATGGTCTTTATATTGCTGGATTTGTGTTTTTTGTATGGACTTTAAAGAAGGGATATTACAAGTTTCAATTTGCTCAATTATGTGTTACTCATATGTCATTATTATTAATTGTATTTCAAGCACATTTAATTATATCCAATATTTTACGAGGAATTATTTGGTTCTTTTTACCTTCAGCATTGGTAATTGTAAATGATGTATTTGCTTATATATGTGGAATAACATTTGGTAGAACTCAATTAATTGAAATTAGTCCCAAGAAAACAGTTGAAGGATTTGTTGGTGCTTGGATTTGTACTGGGGTTGCCACAATTATCTTTTCTTATATTTTATCAAGGTCAGATTATATGATTTGTCCTGCAGAAAATTTGTCTACTCACTTATATAATTATCCTCATTGTGAACCAAATCCAGTTTTTATCCCCCATATTTATCAATTACCTCAAAATATAATTGATTTAACAGGATGGGAAATCATAACTATGAGACCCTTGTATTTCCATACAGCAATTTTAGCTACATTTGCATCATTAATTGCTCCGTTTGGTGGGTTTTTCGCCAGTGGATTAAAGAGAGCATTTGGAATTAAAGATTTTGGGGATACTATTCCAGGTCATGGAGGTATGACTGATCGATTTGATTGTCAATTTATAATGGGATCTTTTACTTATTTATATTACCAAACATTTGTATCCCATAGTAATATTAATTTGGGTAAGATTTTACAATTGGCAATAATTAATTTATCAACTCCTCAATTGATACAATTGGTTAAGAGTTTAATGAGATATTTAAATAGAGAACATGTTATTCCTGATGAAAATTTACTTGCCATTTTTGACTTGTTGGAAGGTTAATTACATATCAGTCAGATTTTTTTCTTTTTACTTCAATATGTGTATATTCTTTTTTTTTGTATAAGCCTAATTTAATGGAGTTTACTTGAGATAGAGCCTGTAGTTAATTAGGCAAATATTTTTGATGTAAGAAAAAAAAAGTCACGTGATTTAAACCAGCCATTTTTTGGCTTTGCAACAACTGTACCACTTTTGCCCACTTGGCTGCCTTGCAATTAAGTTTCATATCAAACTTCTTCGTCTAAGTTGAAATTGCATATGGCTTATAAAGATGAGCTGGTGATTAACGTTGACATGTCAAGACTAAGCCTTGGAGATGACATGTTGTTTATTTAATTTGTTTCCTAGCGTTGTAACACCATAGTTAAATAAACCTAAGCTATCATATGAACTATGATACAATTGTTATCAAACTTTTTGTTCAATAAACTATAGATTTAGTTCTATACCTTATTGTCTAAATTGTTCTCTTATAGTTAACTGTTCTATCAGATCAAAAAAAAGAAAATCAACTTGTTCTCAACCACGCAAACTCAACAATTGGTCAGCTAAACAATCCAAGTAGAGCGTTCAATCAACGACCTTCCATTTCTACATGTAACATTCGATAAAAAGTTAAATTGTTAGTAAATCTTTTTTTTTAATCTGTCATTTGCCTAATTGGGACTTTGCTGCACGCAATGCAAAGGAAAAACAGAGCGTTTTTTTTTTTTTTTGCAGTAATCAATTTTGTATTTGGCCGATTGCTGGTTGATTACTTCAAACTTGAATATGATCCCGGTTCTAACTTTAGCGAAAATGAATGATCAATAAAAAAAACTACCACCTTGTATAATTATGATTGCCGTCGTTATTGTGATTTTCTTCTTTTTTTTTGATTCACCTTTTTTGAAAACAACCAGCGTTGTGTTCGGTTGATGATCCGAATTTCCAAAGTATATAAAGATCAAGATGAGATGTCCACTTGTAGATTAATTTTTATTTTTAAAGTATTATCTAAACTATCATCTTTACGTCATTCATTATGTTTAACTTTATTACATTCCTTTGTCTTTTACAGATTATAACTGCTCTTCCAATACCTCAACAACCACCAGTTGTATATGTTACACAGTGGAGTACTGCTCCAACTTCATTGGTCACAAAGACTTATATTACTGGTACAACTACAGTTTGGTTACCTCCAGTGGGTATTATAATAGATGGTGATAATACTATAACTACTACATTAACTGAATCTCAATGGCACACTTATCCAACTACTTATACTTCAATTGTTCAAAGAGATGTCGAAACTGTTGATCCTACTCCTGAACCTGCTCCACAACCTACTGTTGCTCCTCCTCAACCAACCAGTTCTTCTGTTGTTGCTCCAGAACCAACTACTCATGCTCCAGAACCAACCACACACGCTCCAGAACCAACCACTACAACCCATCCTGCTCCTGAATCAAGTACAAGTACACCTCAAGCTGAATCTTCATCCAGTTCTGTTGTTGCTCCCGAATCTTCCCTGGTCAGTTCCTCTGCACCTCAATCAAGTAGTTCAAGTGTTGCTACTAGTCTGAGTTCTACTGTTCAATCTACCTCTTCTCAAATCATCCTGAGTTCAGCACCAGCTAGTTCCAGCTCCACCACAGTCACTCCTGCCACTTCCAGTGTTTTAACTGATGATATCCCCCCACCCACTGCTATTGTATACTCTCCCTATGCTGATGATGGAGGATGTAAAACTCCTAATCAAATTGTTTCTGAATTAAACGAAATTGCCAACAAGGGAATTAAAAAATTACGTTCATATGGTACTGATTGTCATGCCATTGATGTTATCCTCCCCACTGCTATTGAATTAGGTATGCTTGTCAATCAAGGTGTTTGGTTTTCTCAAGATGGTATTGATTCAATTGATTCTCAAGTTCAACAAATTATTCAATATGGAAGTGCCAATGGTTGGTCAGTTTTCCAATTCATTACCATTGGAAATGAAGCAGTCAATGCCAATTATGTTACTGTTGATCAATTAATCACCAAGATTTCTCAAGTTAAAACTCAATTAAGAAATGCTGGTTATCAAGGACAAGTCACTACGGCTGAACCTCCAATTGAATTTATTCAAAATCCACAATTATGTACCGCTTCAGAAATAGATATTGTTTCTATCAATCCTCATTCATATTTCAATGAAAATATCACTCCTGCTAATGCTGGAGCTTATATCATGGAACAAAAGGGAGAAGTGATTAATGTATGTACTGGGAAACCAGTCTTGATTACAGAAACAGGATACCCATCTCAAGGTAATGTTAATGGTGCTAATGATCCAACTCCAGAAAACCAATTAATTGCTATAAGTTCAATAATTTCCGCTACAGGAGGAGATTGTACTATATTGACTGCATTTGACGATTATTGGAAACAACCAGGACCTTATGGTATCGAACAATCATTTGGTGTTTTACAATTGTTTGCATAAAGCTGTAAAAAAAAACACTCCTTCTATAGACCGTAATTTTTTTTCAATTCTTCTTCTAGTTATTTAAAAAGTTTATTTTAATAAAAGTTCTTATTTTAAAAGTCAATCACTTTATTTGGAAAGAATTCATCGATTAATTCTAAATAATAAGGTTTTAATTCTTCAACATCATATTGTTGATCAATCTTGGAATATAAATCATATGTATTGAATGCTCGAACAGCTTTCAACATTTCCTTATCATGATCATCCATTAAATAACTATAAGCATATTCTTGATGCCAGGGGTAAAATGAATGATATCGTATCATAGCAAGAGCTTCTTGGGGTAAAGTAGAGTTGTTTTTGGCAACATGATACATATATTCATCATGACCCCAACTTAACATCACTTTATCTAAACCACAATGTTTGGAATAAATACCATATTTCGTATTATATAAAGGATTTAAAAAATCAGGATTTGTTTTAAAACTATCGGGAAATATAATTCGTTTCAGAAATTTACAACCAACAGGAAATGTATCACCGACTACATCCCATTGACCCTTTGAATCAAAGAAATATAACAATTTACCCAAATCGTGGATTAAACCTACTAATTGGAACCATCTAGGTTTACCATCACGTCGTATAGCTTCAGCAGTTTGTAATGCATGATCAATTTGGGATAATTCCGTATCAGGATCAGAATCATCAAGTAATTTATTCAATTTTTCCAAACCTTCCCAAATAGTCATTCTTGCTCTTGTCTTTGTCTTGAAATTAATTCTTGCTTGAATATTATATGCCACTGTTTGTTTCTCATGTTGTTCCTCATAAAATTGTTTAACTCGATCACAAGCTAAATCATATTGACGGAATGCCTTTGTGTCGATATTCTTATAATATTCCGAGGCAATATGCCAGTTTTCATTAGCAATATCATCTTTGTCCTTGTCATGAAGGTCTATTTCTTCTTCAATACTTGATTGTTTTCTAGTTGATGCTCCTCGAATGCCATGATGTATTCGATTAATATCAAGTATTTCATTATCCAACTTCTCAAGAATATGACCAACTACTTTCCCTTCTTTGGCAAACCCGATTTCACTAGACTCGGTAGGCTTGGTGATTGAATTTGGCTTCTGTTTGTTGCTAATAGCCATTATTAGTTTGGGTAAAAACAACACCAAAAAGAGAAGAAAAAAAAAAGAATTTAATAATTCAATTCTTCTATGTAATTGCCATGTAGAATGGTGTACTCAAATATTGAGAACTATACAACGCTTGTCGGGGTAAACCAATCACAACTACATTGTCTTAGAAACATTCCAGTAAAAACCCTCTATCTAAAAATTATATTAACGTCACATAGAAAAAGTAAACCCCTTCGTTCTAAGGTGCAAGTCTTTGTTTCCTATGTTGATTGAGTTTACTAAAGCGAAGGTTTACAACCAAACGTTTGTATTGTTCATATAAATCTTTTATAGAAACCAATTGTTTAATAAGCGAAATTGGACAGTTAGCTTTGCATTGATGGAGTTGTCATGTTCCACCACTTTGAAGTTGATGTTGGTTAATACATTACAACTTTACCGTTGCATGTATGTTGGTGTAGGACCAAAACTTTCCTTGGGTCCCGAATATGAAGGAACATATAATTTTAAATTCTTTTGAACCATTCCACCATTTACTCAAAAAAAATGGATCGCAAAAAGTTGGTCGGATATGTTTAGTGGTTCAAAGAATTTGATAAATTTTATGGTTCCTTGGATTAATGAAGAATTACTATATGACGATATCCAAGGAGTTAGTTTTATGTAATTGGCAATTTAACTTTATAGAAACCCATTACTTGCTTAAGAATTGTTGTCAATAATACATCTCCCTGGGTATTACACATAGTTCCTTTAATGAACAAACTCGAAAGAATTGAAGTACTCTTTCACGTGATAATAATTGGTGATTCACATTTACATGTAAAATCCTCCTTTGAAAATCAAGAAGTTTATATTTATGTTGTTGTCTCAGTAAGAAGATTGTTTGATTTAAAGGAAATTACTAGTTTTGAATTCAAATCAGGATAGATGATTTAGAAAAGGGGTTAATTTGTTAACAAATGAAACATCCATGCTTATCCAGAGATGGTTAATCGGACTATTTCAAGTTATTATCAATTTCAGATCCATAAACAAGAAAGAAAAAACAGAGTAGTGTATCGATTATTTGCCATCGCCTTCCCAATTAGGAAGTTGACACAAGATAACAATTGATCTAAGTAATATTCAATTTTTGTGATCTAATAAAAACGTGGTGAATCATCTAGTTTAGTGTAAGAAGGAGATTTTGGGGTAATATGGGTCACAACTTCAAGGGGTATGTAGTTGACGTTAAGTAGATGCTCAACAAAGTATATCTTTATAATTATTGTTTTTTTCCACCCCATAACCGAGATTACTTGGTTATTGTTGGGATATATCTAGAATATCATCTACAGTATTTGTATTTTTGGGAAATTATAAAATAAAAATTTAATAGTTTTTTGAATCAAATACTGTGAATATGAACACACGGCATTTAACTGAAAAAAAATTGATTTTTCCTTGTCTTAACACTAATCGTAAGACTTTTTGTTTTCAACACGATTCAACTTAGACAACTTCAAGATCCCTTTGTTAAAACGCTGGTTAAAAAGGAAACTTCACACAAAGTGCCTGGTCCATTCTGGTCTTGTGACCCAACCGTCAAACTCTAATTGTTGGGAACTTACGGCAAACAGTATGTCGAGTGCCAGTTGTATTGTCTTGAAAAGAAAGAAAAAAATATGTTTTTTTTATGTTCACAATAGAATCTGAATTATTGTCGTATAATTTTCATGACACAAACCTGAAGTTTATCACTTTTGCGTTGAGAATCTTTTAAAAGGAAAATACTCCGTAATTGCCCAATCACAAAATTTTACATTGTCAGCAAAAAAAGTTTATTCAGTTGGTTTCTTTGCATAATGAATTTTTTTGTCAGGGATATAATATACATACAAGAAAAATAAAGAGTTTTTAGTTTTGTGTTGTAATTTTGCCACATAGTTAAGAAGACAAAAAACGAATTGAACTAAAACGGTTTTTTGGGTTTTTTTTTGTTTTTTCTTTTGTTTCTTGTTATTCCCGTTTTGTGGTGCATATGAGCCAGTAGCCTAGAGACACAACCGAGGGATGTAACCAGATCGGAATGTATTTAAACAAGACTTACTAGTAGTTAATTCAGTCAAAATAAAATGTATTAAATGAAATAAATAAATAAATATATATAACTTAAAAAAGGTTTTTTAACAAGAATTAGAATGTCAGAAGAAAAGAAAAAAATAATTATATGCAAAAGTTCTTAAAAAAATGCAGATTAAAAAAAAAATAAATTATAAAAAATTTTTTTTTTCAATACATGCATTTTTTTTTTTTTACTTACAAGAAAAAATCATTAATTAAGAAATTTCCTGTAGAAACCATTTCACTGGCCTTACCAGTTAAGATACATCTCTTGTTCAAGATGTTGACAATGTCTTGGGAGTAGCTAGGACTGGAATTCATCTGGGTGGATATACCATATTCACTAGATGGAAAGTTTTGACGATAACTAAATCGAGGATTAATTTTAGGAATATACAATGGGGGTGTAGTTGTAGATGTGGTAGGTGTTGTTGTTGTTGTTGTAGATGCAATTGGTGAAGTTGATGTAGATTCTGATTCATCTTCATCATAGGAAAAGTAATCATCAATGGTATATTCTTTTGAACTACCAAAGTTGACATTTTTAAAGAATGGAACTGAATTATTTGGAGTTATAGGACTGATTGGTTCAGTGGTGGTTGAATTATTAGTCGTTGATTCAGATTGACTATTCAACAATGCAAAACTATCTTTATATTGATTCATTCGAAGTTTTCTTGAATAATAATTTCGAATGTTATCTTGTAATATTTTGGTGAAATTCACGGAGGCAATTTCATTATGTTGTTCTTCTTCTTGTTCTTCTTCATCTTGTTCTTCCTCGGAAGATGATGATTCTAATTCAACCAAGAAATCATTATTAATACTTGTCAAACTTAATAATTTTTCAACAGGATCAATCTTGTCACTTGGTTCTTCAATTATTTCCGATTGAGAAAGTTTTCTTCTTTTCCTCGAAAAATCTTCTTCTTCTTCCTTGTATTGTTGTGATTTATTCTCGATAGCCTTTTCTGACATCGTCCTTGAACGAAGAGACTTGCGAGTTAAGGTGGAAGTCATTAATGCAAAAAATTAAAAAAAAAGTTGTATAGGGAAAGTTTTTTAAAAAAAAGTTTTTCAAGTATTTGTAAGTATCAAAAAAATTTTTTTTTCTTTTCCTTTTTGTTTTTGTTTACTTCGTGTAGTTTATAGCAAGTATTGAAGCTTTTATTTTTTTGGTAATGTAAACTAATGTAGAGCAACTCAATCAAGTTAATAGCAGTTGGAAGTATGAACTTGGAAACCCAGAAAGTAAAAAACCAAAATTAAGAAGAAACTGATTATAGTTTTTAGAGAAAAGTTTTTCAACTTAAAAACCGGAGATTTTTTTAAGTTCTTATATATCCCTCTCCCCCCGTATAAGTTTTTTTTTTTCTTACTTGTTTTTCTTTGTAAGAAAGTTTGCATAAAGAAAGAAAAAAAAAATTTTTTTAAGCTTTCAAAGTCAATATTTTTCAAGCCGCAAGTACATAAAAAAAATTTTTTACTTTTATTGTGTGAATTTGTAAGGACAAATAGAAGAAGAAAAGTAAAAAATAATTAAAACAATTGGAAAAAAGAAATACATGCATGAATTCCAAGTTGTCTATATCCTATTGTAATAAGCCCAAATACATACAAAAACTTTTCTGGAAATACTTTCCACATTAAAAAATATATAAACGTAAGCAAAAAAATATTTTCATATAGTCATGACCCTAGGACGCATACTAAATACATGACCTAATACTAGGAAAACATACCATATTGGGCCATTCACGTTGATGATTTTCGTAATTGATGCCCAATACCTCGGTTCGGTATACTTGGTATAGTTAACAACTCCGGTCATGCATGAGGTGGATATTTCAGTTCTTCCCCAACCCTTGATTCGTAAAGCGGGTAAATTCTTAATAAATTATACCAAGATTTTCTACAAAATGTTGATGAAATTTCATGCGGTTACAAGTAAAGGTATTTTCGGTGATCGGTATACATGTGGCTGAAATGAAAACGTTGGTTCAACCTAAAAAAGATATCGAACAAACCATATTTGTTTAGTTTCGAGATAAAGTTGTGAAAAATGGATATATGGTTTTCAAATATTTTTTTTATTTTTTTTTGTTTTGTTCGGGGAGGATTTCTTTTTTTCTTTTTTTTTGTTGGATCTTTATTTTTTTCCGTAAGGGGGGGAGGCAGGCAGGAAGGGATATGTGATTCCGAAAACAATGGCACAATTTTCTACGAGAAATCCGGATAAATACTTCCATTATGTAAACATAAATACACTGATGTAATAGAGCTAGAAACAAAAAAAATATGAACTGATAATTTTCCATGGGTAGTTCGTGGTTTGTTTTTTTTCGTTTTTTTTTGCAATAGTATCTTGCCAAGAGTTTCGAGATTTAGACAGGTGAGAATATGCATTGGTTTAATCGGGAAAAAGAAACATTTAAAGTTGACTTTTTAGAGGTATTACTGGGGGGATATCATGGAATTGTATATATTAATCCCGTGTTTCATTTCAGACTAAAAAGTTGGAGTAATTAAAAACAAAAACAGTAGATAATTTGTAGATTATGTCCAAAATAATATGACTAAACTCGTGCATTGTTTTGCTGAATTTAGAATTACGAGAGTGATAGATACAGAGACATAGATACAGACCCGGTTCCAGATCTTGTAGGTATTATCTCTCTCCCCCTCGAAAAGTGGAGATTTTGCCAGTATGGGTAAAAGTTGAATTTTTTATTTTCAAAATGAATGATTTTTTTTTTCTTGCTCTCATGGGGAGATATCCCTAGATGTTATTTAATATGAAATTTAAATTATGTATACCGTTGCCTTAATTCTCCTCCTTTACTCCCATTCCGTCCCTCCCTAGTTCTAGCAATCCTTCTGCCTCTCCTCTCCTCCTCAACTCATCTTTCCCCCCTGAATTTTGAGAGTTTACTGTATTTATTTTAAACTTAAACAATGACGTTCAATTAGTAATGACAAAGGTAAAATGCAACACTATATGGGCTTTGTGTAGAAAAAAGCCGACCTTTACGTAAACTTGCGTATGGTTAGTAAAAGTCTACAAACTTACAATACTTCTAATAGCAATAACACACACATAGTTTCAAATTTTGGAATATTCAAAACAATCGGACCGGAAAATGTACATCCTCTTATTCTTGTCACAAATTACTCAAAGATAACGAGACTTCCTTTTTTTAAGATTGTTTGCCTCGACCAAATTGTTTTTTTGTTCTCATTTTAGCTCCTCATACTTTCGAGGAAAAAATGAAATTTCAATTACGTAGAATTTGCTTTTTTTTGTTTGGTTCCACCACACCCCCTTCATAATCATTACACCCCCTAATTTGGAAATACCACCCCAAAAATAATTACAAAATAACCACCACCCCTCTTAGTAATTTAGTAGTTGTCAGAAAATATATAGGGTTGTGTAAGTTGTAGTTGTTAACTGTTGTTGTTATGTTCCCCACAAATATTTCTCGGAGTAATAAGAATAATAAAAGAGGAGGGGATATTATATATGTTTGTGTTACATTTAAAGATCTAGATTTTGTTTAGATTTTAAGATATGAAATTCCCACTAAAATGTTTTTAGTTAATTTCATAGTTAATTAGATAGTGGGTGTACAGGTGTCGGGTCCTCCTCATTATTAGCTTATCTTGATATGTCCGTATAGGCCATGGAATTAACATGTCAAATTTCAAAACCTGTCAAAAATATCATGGGAAAAATATTTAAATTATTTTCAAATCAAGGAAGTATGAATTATTCCAGGGGTAGGAAGAGGAGGAAAGGTTCACAAGGAATATATGAGTGGGGAGGAGGGAGGGAGGGAATTTTTGGCTCATTGTTGAAAATATTTTTATCCAATTTTTAGATTTATTTTTACATGTATGCAAGTATGTATGTATGTAGGTTTGGAATAATTTTATGAAATTGGATTTACCGATTTTGGATACACGTTGTGAGTGTGAGTTTGAGTTTGAGTGTGAGTGTGATTGTGCGAGTGTGTAGGACAAGCGATCATGGGGAATTTCAGGTATAATTACAATTACATTATTTACAAAACAAGGCATTTACGGTGAAACGGAAAAGAAGGTGGAAACAATGGGGAAAGAAAGAGGTGCGTGTTTACTTCGAGTCATATTTCCATTATATAAATATATGAAATTGAATCATACACAATAGATAGATAGATAGCTAGACACATAGACAGATATCCGAAGTATAAAATTTTTGCAGCCAGATAAAACATGTATAAGGTATACTTATTCATTTTCCATGGCATTTTTAACAACTCCAATAATGGCACTACTTTGAATTTTATCATTACCTCCCTTGGATATTCCATACTCAATTTCACTTAATCCTTGTAAGATTGCAATTCTTGTTTTACTCTTTAATGTATACTTATTTAAAATATCAATAAATCCAGCAATTAAATCAATCAAAGCTAACCCCTTGACAGTTTTGAATTTATTTATTGTTAAATATGCTGTTGTCCAATCATCTTTTAATATTGAATCCAATACAGTTTCAATATCTTGAGGATGTGGTGCACCAACACATTCAAAAATCATATCTAAATCAATAGTCCCTTCAGTAGCAGCTTTACAAGCTTGTAATACATTTAATGCACGTCTCATATCTCCCTTAGAAAGATCAACTAATGCATCCACGGCATTAGAATCAATGTTGACTTTTTCCTTGGTAACGACGTTATCTACTCTTTCTTTAATAGCTGGAATATCAATTGGATGGAATCTAAATCTTGTACATCGAGAAATTAATGCTGGATTTAATTTATGAGCATAATTAGCCAATATACAAAATCGACAATTCTTGGTGAATTTTTCAATGATTCGTCTAAGAGAATTTTGTGCAGCATTAGTCATAGCATCTGCTTCATCTAATATAATCAATTTAAAACTGTTTCCTTGATTAAAGATTTGTCGAGTACTGGCAAAGTTTTTAATTTGATTTCGAACAACATCAATTCCTCTATCATCAGATGCATTCAATTCAAGAACCATATTCTTATAATTGTTGCCATAGATTTCACGAGCTATAGCGATTATGGTTGATGTTTTCCCTGTTCCTGGTGGTCCATAGAATAATAAATGGGGGAGTTTCCCTGTTTGAATGAATTTACGTACGGTGGTGATTATTTCTTGTTGACCATATATATCGTCAAGTGTTTCAGGACGGTATTTTTCAATCCTGGAAATATTGTTAGTAGAGAGTCGAGTAAAGTGATAGATGTTATGTTACATACCATGGTAATGTGTCTGACATTTGTTGTTGTTGTTGTTGTTCTTGTTGAAGTTAAAGAGTAGTACAACGCGTATTAAATTTTTCAGTGATATTTTTTTTTTTTTTTGCTTTTTTCTTACTTCTATAAAAGTGTGGTTACAACTGAATAAATAAAAGAATCACAACAAATGTCCAACTTAGTACGAGTTTAACACCACTACTACTTTGAATGGTAACGAATTTCCCCACATAATTACAACTGGGCCATTGTTCATTACCTTTACCTGTATTAACATCGGTGAAATAACTCATGGGATATTTTGTAGGACAAGAAAAGCCAAAATCGGCGGGACAATCACGAACAATGGCATAACAAGTATTAACACAAGGTAATACTTCGAAATACTCTCTTTTCGGTACAATCACTTCATTTATAAATGAATTTCTACTATGATTTACTGTTCGTAATTCATATCCTGTAATATTCTTGGTAGAACATCGAGGTATAGATACCGCACATAACCAATCCTTATAAGCTTCAGCACAATCAGCACAAGTTTTCATATTGGAGAATATCGCATCAGGATCAGCATCACAGGGAATTTGTTGTAAGGCCTTGGTGAAGTTAGCATATAAATTAGCGGTATAATTATCATATAAATCTCGAGTTTCATTCATCAGAGTAGAATTTATAGGTCGAGGAACACTATATGTAACACGATTACAAAATTCTAAATCATAAATTAATTCACATGAATCATTCTCCAAGGTTTCAAATTGAAATGGTCGAAATACTGCACCACCTGTTGACCCCACAATGGACCCAGCAACAACATATCCAATATATTTTGTTGATGAATTCAATCCATTAACAACAAATTGTTGACGAATTGATCCTGAATTGTTGGTAAATTGCGAAACAATTTTCTCAGGCCCAATTAATGCTGGTCCATTCCTTATTGCGCACCAACTATTATTTAAACCAGTAAAATAATCCTTCATTGAATAGGAATATATGTACAAGGAATAGGGCATTTTCTTGGTATTCCTAGTTTGAATACCTGTTAAATTACCTGTGACGATAACAGCACTAGTATCATCAGAATCTACCAAACTAGCCCAATTTCGGTCATCCCACTGGAAAACAAGGTCATTCTGGGATACTCCAATTTGATATGTCCAACTTGCAGTTGAATTTATATTCTCGGGTGCTCTAACAGCAATATACAACACTGTTGGTGTTTGTTTGGCAGAGTTTATTTGATCAATAGGTAAATCAGCTAATGCTTGCATATATCCATTGGAAAATAATTGCATTTGACCAACTTCATTATCTTGAAACATAGTGGAGTTGAATGAATAATATACTGCAAGACTAGTATCATTTGGTGGGATACCACTGGGTTGAGTACATATATTTCCTGTGATAAAGATTAAAAGTTCATAAAATTCACCTAATCCTGAACTAGTATTAACATTAAAGGAATAATATTTTACTTGAGATTGAATTATTGTATCGATTATGGGTGTGAATTCTTGTAATCCTTTTGAACTGGATGACCGAGGAGAAGAAGAAGAAGAAGAAATAGGATCGATTATTGACTCTTCATAGTCATCAAGTATAATTGAATATACTGTGTGAATGAATAAGCTTAGTAAAAGTAAGTTCATTGGGGTGTTTTCCCGTAGTGTAGAAGTTACGTAATTGAGATTAGTTTCTCGTTTTGTAGAAAAAGAGAGAGAGAGAGAGAAAAAAAAAGACTGCCAAAAAATCAAAAAAAAAAAATCAAAAAAAAAAACCAGTTAGGCGGCTTTAAGGGGTAATAATTCTCTGTATATATATATAAAAATAAAAAAAATCTATGTAAATAAATTCTTCCAAAAACTCTTTTTTTTATTTTTTTTATTTTTCTTTTCTAATACCAACATTTCTTTCAGATGATGATTTAATTTTAATTCACCTGGATGAGATTTTCTTGGTTCTAATTTAGGTCGTTGTTCTGTAGTTGTTACATCATGACTCTTGGTTTTAAATAAACTCTTGGTGCCTATAGTTAATTTCTCCGGTTCATCAAATTTTAAACTTGTTGTTCTTGGTGGGGATACACTATTACTATTTTCTTGTAATTTATTCATCTTTAATCGTTCTTTAACTTCTTTAAAACTCATCTTATGTGTATCATCAGTCACAGGATCCAATAAAGATTTGGTTCTATAGGGTACTACTCCAAATGAATTAGATCCTGTGATTACTCGAGCTAATTTAGATCCATTACCTCGAAAATCAGGACTTACTTCAACAATATCATGACATAAATTTAAAGATTTCTCGGAAATAATTTTAATTAAATTGGAATAATAAGCATCGGATATTGGTTGTTCTTGTGCTTCAGTCAATTCATTTTGAATATCTCGTTTATAATTGAAATATAATGTTGATATTTCATCATATGAATCAACACTTGATTGACTAGCTTGATCATCTTCTTCTTCTTTACTTGTCCCCAAGGAAGAATTAATTGAACTATTAGATTTACTATCTAATTCATGTTTATTTGGTAATAATTCCATAAATTTTTGTTTTAATTCCAATTCAAAATTTATCATATTAATTGCAGGAACAACAATTACTGGTAGGGGGAAATTCTTAACTAATCGATCAGTTAATTTTGAAGAATTCCATGACCTTAAAGGTGCTCCTGTATTACTGTTGGGTTTTGTTCCTGTACATACCAAATTTGGTTCATATAATCTATACATATCCTTTAAGACATCCTTAGTTCTACCAGCGACTATTTCTACCAGAATTTTGGCAATTATATCTTCATCAATAATTCGTAAACAATAATCCATAATATCTTGTGCAATATTCATAATATTATTAGGAACAGTACGTTGTTGAATTCGTGTAACATCATTACCATATTTAGGAGGTGAAGTAAATGTTGAACCTTTACGGCCTCGTTTACGTCTTTTCTCAAGCATTTCTGCATTAACAGAACTAACAACAATAATCTTGTCACCATTTTCAATAAATTTGGTTAATATCCAATCAAGAGCTACCCAAGTATGTTTTCTACCAGAAATATATACTAAAATGGTTCTATTAGGTAATGTAGCTTGGAATGGTAATTTATGTTTGTATAAAGCTTCATATAAAAGATGTTGTTTGGAAATTGAACAACATTTATGAGATGATATTGGTTGTGAAGGATATTGAATTAATCCTCCATTAGGTACTACCCCATCTAAGGTATCAAACATACCACTTAATGGGGAGGGACCAATATCAGGACTACTACTTCTTCTTGTAGGTGATGCCAAGGGTGAAGCAACAAGTGGGGATCCTATAGGTGAAGGTGATGAATAAGAGTCTCGACCTCGTGTAGGTGATGTATAATAATAATTATTATTGGAGTATCCTTTAACATGACTTCCCTTAGCATTATGTAATCGAAATAAATCCCATCCTAAATCGTCATTCCATTCTGGTTCATCATCTGTATCACATTGTAAATTTATATCATCAAATGAAACCAGATTAGTATATACTTTTGTAGATTCGAGATTATTAATGTCTTCTTGTATGGGAAAGGTAATATATCTATATTCATCAGATTGACGATGTTTTAAATAACCAAGTAAATCTCCCAGTTCATCATCTGAAGTATCAGCACTTGATTCACTTGTGGATCGTTTTAATTTTGTTGGTTTATGTATCATATTTTTGATGGTAAATAATTCAGAATCACTATGAGTTTGGATAAGATGAGTATGAGGATTATCACTAGCTTTTAATTCTTCCACAGGAGTATTTCTTGCTGATGATTCAGAAAGAACTATGATTGGTGGTGGTGGTGGTAGTGATGATTGTTGTTGACTTATGTCAGAGTTTCCATTGATATTTGGATCCACTGATGTGGTGGGAGATAAGGAAGGTGACGTAACTGAAGGCATTTTGAGTGTCTATGTGCAAGTGTGTTCTATTAATAATCTAGTAAGTAAGTAAGTAAATAACAAATGTCTTGTAAAGTAGTGTTGTTGTTGTCAAGATAAAATCTTGGAGAAAATAATATAAAAAAAAGTGGTTGTTGTTTGAGTTTATGTTTGATTGAAATCTGTAAAATTATTTAATTTTCTGTTGTTCTGTTCTGCCAATTCAATTAATAATTTTTTTTTTCTTGTCTGTCCGGAGTGGTGTTTCTGTCAGACAAAATCTGTCCGGGTTTAACAAAAATCTTTAAACGGCGAAAACTTAATTAGGATATTTGTCAGACTACTCCAAAAGAAAAAGAACTTTTAAGCTTTTTTTTTCACTTGATCATACATTACTTGACTACCAGCTGTGGTGTAGTCAACGACAACAAACAGTACACCTCATCAAACAGCACTTTGCATATTTGTAATATGGCCAATCTTTTATTCGCTCTTTCTTTGTCTTTCTCTTTCTCTCTCTGACAAACGTGGCTTTTGCAAAACAATAAAGAGAAAAATCGCCTCAAGTTGACACCAAAATATATGGCTCTATTTTTGACTTGTATGAAACGATCACGTGAGATAGTGAGAAGGAATAAAAGTATAATCTCGTCAAATTAATCTTAATTTTAGGGCGGATGGTTTAAGAAAAAAACCAACCAGGGAATATGAAAAGTATTAAGCGGAATAACCTAAATATAGAATAATCCCATTCAAGCGAGACATTGCAAATAAAAATAAGAATAAAAATAAAGATTCATTGTTATTATACTGGGGTCTAAATTTGGAAGAATATGCTCACTAACTACCCAATTACCATTGTGTTTTGCAATATTAAACCAAAATTTACCTAGTAAGAGTAAGTAAATTATTCAATCATCTCTCTAATTTTTTAAACTTTCTATTCCGATGATCATCTCAAGGGTATTTTCCCCACTTCAAAAATACATACCAATATATAACAACTACATTCATATATAAAACATGAATTATATCCAACCAACATAATTCATTTTACAACACTTGTTATTGGACATACTTACAAAAGCCTTATAATTACGATTACTACTGTTTATAAGAACCACAAAGACAACAGCGTACCTGTACATAAAACATTTGTCTTACTCAATCAGGAAATAAATACCGAAGCGAACCAAACCAAGCAAAACAAAAAAAAAAAAAAGAAAAAAGAATATCCCAGCCCCATCACTCACTCCACTTCACCACATCCCCGCGCTGTTGTCGTTTACTCCCCTTTTAGTGTATCACTGAAAAATTTCAAACTATTACACTTTCCACTTACTAAGTTGAACTATGTCTAATGCATATCCTACAGATAGCAATCCTATAGATAATAATCAAGTAATTTTTGCTTCATATTTATACAAGAAATCTCCCACAACTCATCAATGGAAAAAGAAATGGGTAGTGTTACGACAATGTCAATTAAGTTATTATAAAGATGATCGAGAATATAAAGCCAAAAGAGTAATACCTCGATGGAAATTACTTAGTTTTAATGGGATCCCCGATGGGAAAAAGAATCATTTTGCCATATATACTAATGATAAAGTTTTACATTTTAAATGTGATGATGTTAATGTGTATCATGGATGGATTAGTGCATTGGAATTGTATTTGAGAGAGGGGGATGTTGGAGAGGAACACAAGGTGGGTGAAGAAGTGGCCGATGATGCTGATGTTGATCTGGAAGAGGAGGAGGAGGATGAAGAGGAGGAAGAGCAGGAGGAGAAGGAACAGGGACAGGAAGAACAGGAAGAACAGGAAGAGCAGGAAGAGCAGGAAGAAGAAGAAATAGAAGTAGAAACACGACTTCCTATACATTCAATCAAGAATCAACAAAAGAAAATGATAATTCATGATTTGGCAGTGACTGGTACTACTACAACAACAATTGACGATTTCAGTTCTGATTTCACGGAAGCTCCAGGATTACCCAATGTTGTACCTGTGGAATCTTTTGCACGTTTAGATATCCAACATGAAGAACCAACAAAAACACACACATCACCAAAGAAACAACACCAACACCAACAGCACCACCAACACTCACCGAAACCCAAGGCACAACCAAGTACACCTACACCCAATGAAGAATATATTATAGAAAAAGGTCCTTTACAAGTACTAAAACGAAAATATAATCATCAATGGAAGAAATATCATCTTATTCTAACCACCAAGAAACTTTCATTCTATAAATCAGATGATCCTCACAGTCGACCTCGTAAAAGTTTCCCCATTGATGAAATTTATGATGTTATTGAATTAGAAAAAGTTACATCTACACAACCTGGAATAGATAATTGGTGGTGTTTATTAATTATTACCCCCTTGAAACGAATTAAAGTGAGGAGTAATAATGAAGAAGAAATGATGAGATGGTTTAGTGCCTTGAAAGCTATTTGTATACGAACTAGAAAACGAGGTGATAGTTTTTAAATAGGAATCTGTAAGTAATAAATATGTCGTGTAGAAATGTCGTTGATAAATAGTTTTTCTTCAACATTTCTTCCAGTAACTAAGAGAATGCTAAAGTTATAGAGTATACTATGTTACGACAATTAGTAACAACAAACTGTAATGACAAATCAGTATTTCAATTAGCAGTTCTAGAAGATTATCCATCACTGACAAATTCTTCGTTACTTGATTTCGACATTCCTTATAAATCAAAATGGCAACATCTTGCCCATACATTACAATCATTTGAATATACCAGACTCAGTCGACCACTTCTGTATAAAGATCCTAGAATATATTATCTTCTGTGTATAACCAAACAACTGCCATTTCAAATAATGTGTATGAAACTTCCGCCAGTTTCCGTATTAACTGCATATTTTAATCCTACTATTTGGGAGAGTGATACTGATACTGAAACTGAACTTAAAATGGGAGTATTGGAATGTATTTGGGACAAGTTAAAAGAGGAGTCATTAACTATTATTGCATATTGTTTAATATTTGAAAGTATAGGTAAAGGATCAGTATATGAAACAATTTTGCAATTAGGTGGATTGAAAGAGAACCTGAAGCAACAGCAACAGCAACAACAAACTAAACAAGTTAAAGAAGATCCCCAGTTTCAAGAACTTATGTCGGATTTAAATTTTGATATTGGATTTTTATCTAATCGACCGATCAAGAAAATCCCTCAAATTGAACTAATCCAGGAAACAGAAAGTGAAGATATTACAACAGAGGAAGAAGAGGATGGGCAATTTCAAGATATAATGGACGATCTAATGAGTGATATTCAGGGATTATCTATGAAATCAAAACCGAAACGAAAAACCAAGAAAAAGAAGAAACATCTTGTTGTTGAGAAGGAAGAATATTCTCAAACGGAAAGTCCTGAACCTACTGAAGAAGAATTTCAACCAATGGGGTTCAAAAAGTTGTTGTTTGATTTATATATTCCTGTACAACTTCCTGAAAGTGATGAAGAGAATGAATTAGAACCTGAACCTGAATCTGAACCTGAATCTGAACCTGAATCTGAACCTGAACTTGAACCTGAACCTGAACTCATTGAATCAACATCATCTTCTGCTAACTCCCAAGACAACCTTCCGTTAAATCAATTAGAATATTCCCAATATGTCTATGATGAACTTGATTCCGATGAGAATTTCCTTGATTTAGTAGAAACATTATCTGATTTATTCCCCAAATTCTCTAAAACCGATTTAAAATTCCGCTTGAAATTAACTGATGATATCAGTGAACTTATTGAAGAATTATTTCTTGAAACTGAAACGGAAGAATTACAAGATAAGTATATTCATACTCAACCTGAACAAATTTATCATGATTCAGTATATCAATTACATGATATGCTTCCTAATTTATCCCTCAACGTCATTCAACAGAAACTTGAAGAGAATAACAATGACATAGAACAAACTGCAATGGCATTATTAAATCAACCAAAACTGGAATTCACCCCTGTGAAACCTCAAAATGAATGGTTTCAAATGGATGACATTGTTCATAAGATTCAAGATTTCTTGGGTAATGGTATTGAAGAAAATGATATTGTTCATTATGTTAGATTAGGTAATGGTAATTATTATGATGCTTTGGTTGGAATAATCATGAATTGTCGTCCTACAGTCACCAAGAAAGTATATACTGGTGGGAGGGTACAACGTGGGGGAAGCAAGAGTCGAGCTACTTTCAGAATGAAGAAAGTAGTTAGTAATTATAAATATAACCCCAAGTCCAAGGAATCACAGGAATTATGGAGTTTATATGAAAGTAATCCTCGATTACAAAATATAGATAAACAATTATTAATCAAATCATTGGAATTTTATCGAGGACAAACATATAAAGTAATTGAATTAGCCACAGAATTAATCAACAACAAACCAAACAATCCAATCAAGGTCCAATTACCAAAACAAGAAAATGATCCATATTCACTAGTAACTTCCAAATTCACCAATTATCAAAATACAAAAGCTAAAGCAGTCACCTCTGATTTGGAAAAAGAACAATTCAAAAAATACTTAACAACCAATGTCGTCGACCTCCATAATTTTAAACTTACACAAGCAATAAGACTTACCAAGACAGTCTTAACCCATTGGTGGGATGAAGAAATGAAATATCGTAGTGAAATAGATGGTAATCTTGGAAAGTTTGGTCATTTGGCCAATAATGGATCAATTGTGTTGATTACTGGACGAGGATTACATTCTGTAGGTGGTGTCTCGGTGATTCGTAGATTTGTCAAACAGTATTTGATTAAGCATGATTACGTGTTTGATGAAAATTTAGGAAGTTTTGAAATAAAGGGGAAAAGACTAAATAAATAGATATTTATAGATAATACTTTTTTGTAAATTTTGCCACCAACTTGTAAAGCAACAAGAAAACCGTTCAATTGAAGATAGAGTCAGATATCCCACGAATGAAAACTCTGATTGTAAAAGCACGTAATACATATTGAAGGATGAAGAGTTTTTCGTAGATGGTTCTTACTTCTGAAGAACCACCCATATATAGCTAGGTTGAATTATCGAGAAAGGTAAATTGAGTGGTATAATCTCAAATCCATGGGTTTGATGATTTAATTAAACATTTCAAATTTAATGGTAATAATTGTTAACTTTCCGAGTTACAAAGCCTATTCCAGGCAAGCTCCAAATGTAATAAACCACTTGGCCAACCACCACCAGCGTCAGGGTGGATTAGATTCAATACTTGGTTATCAAGAAAATTATAATTTAATTTTAATACCTTGAGACCCAGGGCTATTGGTTTCCTTGGATAGTATTAATAGAGTTATTACAAATTGATAAGTCAATCAAGGTTGAAGGTAAAGCATCAATCAATTTATATACTTCATGATGGATATACATACAGCAACAAGTTGGCCAATACTTTCCTTTTTCTTTTTTTTGCAACCAAAAAAATATCACCATTCTACCAATCAAGACACTACATTAAATCAAGGGGTGAATTCTATCATGATGGAGGAAGTTAACTGGCAAGACAAATATTGAATGAATGAAGATCTCATTGGTAGAGCTTTATGTTGTACAAGTCAGGAGTGTAGTTAATTTACAAGAAGCAAGAAAAAAATATACAAGTGTTTTCACATTCACTCCATCACTAACAAACTATAAACATGATTAACCTATTTCTTCGTTAGTTTTCATTCAAAAAAACTTATTCAGAGTAAGTATTCTTGCATGAAAATATAATTTAAATCTTTTTTTTCTGGTAAATACTGATTTTCCCCTTGAGTTGAGGGAAGAGAGAAAGTGAAAGAGTAAAGACTTATATTGGACTCGGTTAAACTAGCAACATGTTTCCCACCCTTCGTATTCATAAATCTAAAACAATTAGTCGCAAGTCTAAGTTAAACTATTAACCGAGGCAGGGGAGGAGTCTAGGACTAAACAAATCCACATCCACCTACCCTGTTTCAGATTTATCTGGTCTTTGTAAACAATAATCATTGTTCGAAATATAGGAGAGAGATTTAGCCTGGAAACAATGTAAAAAAAAAAATGGCTACGACATTCTTGTGCGCGACAAACTCAAATAATAAACTTTTTTTTAAAAAAAAATATACATATATAATTTTTAGGTTATTTCTACCACAAAATCTTAAAAGAGTAATGTTTTTTTTTTATTTTTCTTGTCTGAATTAAAAAAAAAAAAAATTCTAAAAAAACAGACTATGAAACGTCGCCCTCCTCGTCGTCGACGACATTTTTTATTTTCTGTCTCGAAGTCAATAAAAAAAACGGTGGTTTTTTTTTAAAAAAAATAGTGATAACAAAAATAAATAAACAACAACAACAAGAAGAGGTACTTGTGTTTAGTTGTGAAGTTTGAACCTATCTGTTAAAACCACAACACCTACAAACAACACATAAACACTCCCCACCCCCCACAGAGACATTTTCGAGTTTGTCATTTTAACCAGTCAGACATTAACAAACAAACCAACAAAAAAAAACACTCGAAAGAAAAATTAAAGAAACGGAAAAAAAAAGACTGGGATTCGAGTTTACGTACCTTAACGCATAGACAATTCACACACCACATACACAAAGAGGTTAGTTAACCAAGAACTACCAACTAACAAGGAACAACCGGCAAGCATACATTCATTTGAGAACATATTTAAGATCATACAACGATACACATAAAGTATAAAGCTATGGAAAACATGTCCACGTTTCAACAATTGCCTAATCATATGAATATTGATAAATCGATTTCACCCGTTATGCAACTTGGATCTCCAATACATGAAACAATGTTTGATCAACCAAGTGTAGAACAAATAACTGAAATAAATGATGAGAAACAAGACACCCAGTTGAGCCAACCTAGAGAGGTTCGAGAAAATGACGAGGTTCAAGAAGAAGATGATGAACAACTAGAACCGGTACAAGAAGAGCTGGATGGTATTAAAGAGAAAGTAGTGGAAGCTTATCAACAACAAGAACAACTTACTGAACATGTAGAAGAAGCACCAGAATCTGAAGAAGAAGAATTACTTCCTCAAGGTATGCCACCACGAAGTCCAGGATTTTATGATGTGAACGCCTTAACCAAGGAATCAAACGAAACCCTAGAAGAAGAAGAACAAGAAGTAGAAGACAGAGCTACGCCATTTCTACCAAAACCAATAAATTCTCTTTTAACCGATTTAACTCCCGAACCTTCTATTTCTTCTCCTGAAGATATCCCCATCCCCAAACGTCATCCACAACGAGATTATCCTTCAATAACATCAGTACCACCTATGGAACACCCCCAATATCTTGATGATACCATATCCAGTGATTTCAATAATTCCCTCCCCGAACCATCACGAGATCTTTCAGGATTTAATTCAATATTAGATCAAAAATATTACCCCAGAGTTGAAAGTTTAACTAGTGCTGCGTCAGGGAGTTTATCTGCTAATGAAATCCCACCTCGTGGAGATATGGAATATACTCATGAATTCAATGATTTACGATCAAGTAGTCATACAGTAGCAACAAATATATTAAATCAAGTTGGTGGTGGTGCTAGTGGCAGTAGTTTACATCGATCAGAAACAACCACCAGTTCAAATGATGAGAATGTTAATCCTCAACTAGGTACTCCTCATATGACAGTTCCTAAATCTCCTGCTCCATTATTACCTAGTGAATTTAATGACAAGTCAAGACAAGTTTCAAATGCCACTGTTGTAGTTAGTTCCAAACAAAGACTAGCTCCACCACCACCACCTGCACCACCAATGATTACTTCACATAATCAAACTGCAGCGATTACACCAATCCCACAACAACCTCATAAATTCCCACAACAACAACCAGGTGTTTCCAGGCCTAATGACTCCCCCCTGTTATCCATGGGTGGTGCTCATACTTCAGGTTCATATATAACTCCAGTAACAGTAACTAAACGAAGTAAAACTGGCAAAGTTCGTGATGTAATTTCGTCAATGTTTGGAAAATCTCGTTCATCAAGTTTATCAATAAATGGAAGTTCATCAAATATAAATCCTAATTCTCCTGATATTAATATGAAAATTAGTACTCCATTTAATGCAAAACATGTGGCACATGTTGGTGTTGATGATAATGGGTCCTATACTGGATTACCTATTGAATGGGAGAAATTATTACTGGCTAGTGGGATCACCAAGATTGAACAACAACAACATCCTCAGGCAGTTATGGATATTGTGGCTTTCTATCAAGATACTAATAATGCTGATGATAATATTTTTAGAAAGTTTCAATTTGATAAAGATAAGAGTAGTTCAAGTTGGTCAATTGGTAATGATAATAATAGTTCAAGTCCTCTGAATTTTGCCAGGTATTCTGATAGTCCTCCACCAGATAGATATTCAACTTCTTCATTTGATCTTAGTGCTACTCCACAACAATATCAACCTCTGCAACTGCTGCTGCAACAACTGCAACCACAGGGTCAAGGACAACCACCAAGAACTCCAAAAACTCCAGGATCACATTATGAAACTCAGTTTATACCCAGTAGACCGGCACCTAGACCACCTCCATCACCATCAGATACTTTACCGGCACCAACAGTGTCTACTGCCAATACTCCAACATCAATTCCACCACAATCACCTCAAAACATATCACCTAATTCGCAACATAAGATGAAACTAATAGGAAGATCCATATCTTCACTTTCTATGAGATCAAAGAAATCCGATAAATTTAACCCTCAAGGACCAATGCCACCAGTTCCCACAATTACTAAACTGAAGATCCCCAAGCTGAAATCTCATTCTTCATCATTAACAAGTCATATAACTGTTCAACCCAAGAATGGATCAACTACAGCTCCAATAACTCAAGCTTCGAGATTTAGCACCAGCTCCAAACCCATGCCAAAACAAAGAAATGAATTTAAAGCTATGAGAGCTCCACCACCACCACCAGCTAGTTCTCCACCTCCATTACCTAGTCATCATGCTCCCCATCCTCCAACTGGGGTGTCAGGTACATCAGCATCTGTGCAAGCGCAAGCACAAGCTCAGGCACAAGCTCAAGCTCAAGCTCAAGCTCAAGCTCAAGCAGAAGCACAAGTTCAAGCTCAGGCACAAGCACAAGCACAAGCTCCAGTTCCTCCTCCTACACTTGCACCTGCTGCTCCAACTGTAACTGATACCAAAGCTACTCCACAACAAGCACTTGATGATATACTTGGAATAGACACGCCAGTAAAGGCTAAACCCGTGGATGGCAAACAAGTACAACCACAAGCTTCCTCTGAAAATCCAAGAAAACTGGCCCCGGTTCGTGATGCCAAACAGGCTGCCCTTTTAGCACAACGAAAACGAGAAGAAAAGAAACGCAAGAGTCAACAAATCATTGCCAAATTACAATCAATATGTTCACCCGGGAATCCCAATGATATATATACTGATTTATTAAAAATTGGCCAGGGAGCAAGTGGTGGGGTTTATATTGCTCATGAAAAATCCAATCGTAAGAATACAGTAGCTATTAAACAAATGAACTTGGAACAACAACCCAAGAAGGAATTAATTATTAATGAAATTTTGGTTATGAAGGGGAGTAAACATCCTAATATTGTTAATTTCATTGATTCATATTTAGTTAAAGGTGATTTATGGGTGGTTATGGAATATATGGAAGGAGGATCTTTAACGGAGATTGTCACCCATAGTGTTATGACCGAAGGGCAAATTGGGGCTGTTTGTAGGGAGACATTGAAGGGGTTAAAGTTCTTACATAGTAAGGGAGTTATTCATCGAGATATTAAGAGTGATAATATATTATTGAATATTGATGGGAATATTAAAATGACCGATTTTGGATTTTGTGCTCAAATTAATGAAATTAATTTAAAGAGAACAACTATGGTGGGGACACCTTATTGGATGGCTCCTGAAGTTGTTTCAAGAAAGGAGTATGGTCCTAAAGTTGATATATGGTCTTTGGGGATTATGATGATTGAAATGATTGAAGGAGAACCACCCTATTTAAATGAGACTCCCTTGAGAGCACTCTATCTTATTGCTACTAATGGAACACCAACATTAAAGGAACCAGAAGCATTAAGTTTAGAAATTAGACAGTTCTTGTCTTGGTGTTTACAAGTTGATTTTAACAAGCGAGCTACAGCTGATCAATTATTACAAGATAAGTTTATATTAGAAAGTGATGATGTGTCACTGTTAAGCCCCTTGGTTAAAATTGCTCGTATGAAACAAGCTTATGCTGATGTTGAATAGTAGTAGAGTTAACTTTATATATTCTTTCTTTTTTTTTTTGTATACTAAATATGTTTATACATAATCTTTTACTTCTAAAGTATCATTCAAGAATTTAACTATTCGTGAAATCCCAAAGAATTCAACATCATCAATTTGATCAATTTGTAATTGTTTCCCCTGTTTTAATTTGTTAACTATGGTATTTTCAAAAAAGAATACTGAATCATGTATTCCCCAAGGTTCAACATATACTTGAACTGAACCTTTCCCTTTACCATTTTCTTGTACAAATTCATGTTTCTTGGGGTTGAATGTTCCTCCCAGATCAACGTTTTGATGCATATCATACAAGGGACATTTTAAAGCATATTTACACCATTCTAAAATATCATCTCTAAACAGCTCATGTTCACCAGCAACTACAAATACATGATAATTTTCATTGTTTAACGTAGGGATTGAATCCCAATCAGTATAGTTGTATGGGTGATTACCTGGGGAGACAATCAATGATTGATGGTCGGTATCACCCATTATATCCCACCACCGATGTTCTTCATGGAAATAATGATATTGAATCATATCTCGATGATAATTGTCATACCATGACCAACCAGGCTTATATTGGTGATCTCCCGGCATGATTTTACACCAGGGACTAACTAAAATAATACTTTTCGGATAAATTAAGGTTGTTGGTGAAGGTATAGATGTTGCATATGAATGACGAATATATTGTAAGAATGTAATTGCTAAATGACCTCCAGCAGAATCTCCAATTAGAACAAAATTAGTATTACCCACAGCGACTAATCGAGAATATGTTTCAACTAATTGTCGCATTTGCTCTCCAATAGGGTACCCTCGACTGGCTAATCGATAATCAAGATGTAAAATTGATAGCTTGTTTCGTTTCTCGGGTTTTAAACAATGATATATTGCCAACATTGACTCGAGTTGTTGTGGTTGAGTTTCAAAATAATATCCTCCTCCATGTAAATAAATTAAAATTGGATCACTTCTACTACGATATGGTGCTTTAACTAACCATAAACTTTGTTGATCAAATTTATTACCATAACTTGGTAAATTTGTTAATTTGGGATATAAACTTTTTAAAAGTTTATTAATAAGGAAATAATTGGACAAGATAGCTAAAATGGCACTATCCCGAACAGGAACAGCCAATGCTGCTCGTGTCAATTGAAGTTTTAATGAATTAATTAAACTATTACGATATTTTTCAGATATTCCACCAAAGAAAGGATATTTCACAATAACATAAAGAAGCTTGAATGGAATACTTAAAATAAGAAATGCTCCTCTTGCACTGACCATACTTTTTTACTTTAACGAATGTAAACAAAAATGAAAGCAAAAACAAAAACAAGATAAATAAAAGCGAATCAAGGAGGAATTATATATAATGACAAAAAATTGTATAAGCAAAGATTCCTAAAGTTTTCTCCTCTTTAATATTGTAACAATACAACAGCACAGACAACAGCGGCGGGGGAATAACAACAACAACAACAAGAAGAAGAAGAAGAAGAAACAAACTTAAATTGTCCCTTTTGTCTTTTATACTTTTACTCCATCACATGCTAGTGGAAACTGTAGTGTTAGTCTCCCCACTTTTAACCCCCACACACACAATTATTATTCTTTTTTTCATCCATAGAAAATATCACATGCTGATAGTATAAACTATCTTCTATTAAGTCAAATTTCAGTCCCTGAGGGGGTTGTATCATCTTTATGTTGTTCAATTTGTATAATTAGATAGTTAGTTAGACGATCTAGTTTAAGATTTTGGGGTAAATTTTGATTTAGTTGTGGGTTGTGTTGTTTTATATTGAATGAGGAGAAGATTTTGGCAGTAAGGAAATATAATTACAGAAAGTCGGAGTTTTCTCTTTTTTTCTTTTTTGTTTCGTATTTCACAATACCTTGGCGTGTTCTTAAATCTTGCAATGATAAAGAACATCTCGTAAAGTTATTGATGCCAAGATTGATACCTTGTCATTTGATTTAATTGATTAGCAAGTAAATGAATCCAAATCTACAATCAAACTGAAAGTTGTATTATTGATAACACTTGAATACTTGGTAAATTTTGATTTCAATGCTAAAGCTTTCTTTTTAAAGTATAATTTGATAACACAGTTGTTATAGTTATACCAGGTAGCGCTGTTTGTATTATCTAAGAGATTCCATTCATATCTACACATGAAAGTACATGTCCCGTTGAAGCCAGATTTATTGTTTTTCTTTTGAGTTGGTTTAGACGTGCTATATTCACTAATATTGGAATAAATACTCTAGTCTCATTGATTTCCTAAGTTTTGTGTATGCCCTTGGCAAGGTATTCGGAATGTGTAAACCATAGTAATTGTCTTTTTTTTGCCAACAGTTGATTGTTTTTCAATACCTATAGTATTACGTCATAGTCAAAAAAACACTTGTAGTTTCCCATTTTACTGCAGTATTGATAAAAATTAAGAGATGTTCCACGGAGTTCTAAATTGTTCGCTTACAGACTACTTGATTACTATTTGATTGGTTAAGATCTCATTTTGTGATTGTTACAGAATATGTACGACTGGTTAAAATTCTTTTAAACAATTCTTCTATATTTTTTTACAGTGAATCACAGGTTATCCCAGCAAGTTTACATGTTGACCAGTAATAACCTGTACTATACTAGAAGTAACTTGTAATTGAGTGACGTCACATTTCGTTCACGTGCATCATTGTGCATATCTCCCTGTTATCAAAAATAATGTTTTGTCATGGTACACGACCTTACACACACACAATTCACTCCTGAAATTTTACCATATAAAGAACAACAAAGTCATCACAATTAATTTCTTTTTCTTTCTTGCTTCTTCTTTCTTCTTCCTGTTCCTGTTCCTGTTCCTTGTTAAGTTAACAGTTTTACACACAAAGGCTAATTTATAGATCGTTATACACATACATACTCACACTTACACATACAATAATGTCTGCTCCTCCTCCTCCTAATGGTGGTGACATTATAGTTCAAGAAGATGGTGGTGCTGAATCTGCTATTGATTCTACTCCCAATTCAGCAGTTGCTTCTCCAAGATTTCAATCATATCTTAATAATGATGGAATTGATGAATTACAACCTTCATTAAGAAAACATCGTGTTTCCAACTTATCATTATCTGATTTAAATCAATGGCAGACTGGTTTACATAAATTATCCTCATCACCTTCATTAAGTAATAAGAATTCTTCCACTAATTTAAAAAAAGTTGATTCCTTAGCGAAATTATCCCGGAATTCCCTGATTATTAAACGAAAGAAGAAAACCGTGATTGATCATGAACGTGTTGCTTCGTATGCCTTTTGTTTTGATATTGATGGAGTTATTTTACGTGGACCAAATACTATCCCCCAGGCAGTTGATGCTATCAAATTATTAAATGGGGAAAACAAATATAATATTAAAGTTCCCTATGTGTTTGTTACTAACGGTGGTGGTAAACCTGAAAAGCAACGTGCAGATGATTTAAGTGCAAGATTACATACAACAATCACTGAAGATCAAATTATTCAAGGTCATACTCCCATGAAGGATTTAGTTGATGTTTATCTGACAGTTCTTGTTGTTGGTGGTGTTGGAAATACATGTCGTCGAGTTGCTGAATCTTATGGGTTTAAAAATGTTTATACTCCCTTGGATATTATGAAATGGAATCCGGCAGTATCACCCTATCATGACTTAACTCCTGAAGAAATTGCTTGTTGTAAAGAAGTTGATTTTCTGAAAATTGCCATTGAAGCAATTCTTGTATTTGCAGATTCAAGAAATTGGGCTGTTGATCAACAAATTATTTTAGAATTATTATTAAGTAAAAATGGTGTAATGGGGACTCAATCAGAAACTTATCATGATGGTCCCGAAATTTATTTTGCTCATTCTGATTTTATTTGGGCGACAAACTATAAATTGTCAAGGTATGGAATGGGAGCATTACAAGTTTCCATTGCTGCCTTATATCGTGAACATACAGGTGAAGAATTAAAAGTTAATCGATTTGGTAAGCCACAAAAGGGGACTTTTAAATTTGCTAATAAAGTATTGACTCATTGGCGACAAGGGGTATTGGATGAACATTTAAAGAAGTTGTCTATACATGATCCTGATGCAAGTCAAGCAGATATCTTAATTAATGAAGAAGGTGAAGAAATTATCAATCAAGGGAAATTAGAAAGTTATCATTATTCCGATTCCGATGAAGATACTGATGATGAAATTACTAAAGTTGTCGGAAAATCACCTCCTAATCATAAGGATGAAAAGATTACTTTGGAATTACCTCCAGCATCGACTGTGTACTTTGTTGGGGACACTCCTGAATCAGATATTAGATTTGCTAATTCTCATGATGCTTCATGGCATTCAATCTTGGTTAAAACTGGAGTGTATCAAGAAGGTACTATACCAAAGTACAAGCCAAAACATACTTGTGCTGATGTATTAGAAGCGGTTAAATATGCTATTGAACGAGAACATTCTAAGGAATTAGAAGAATGGAATGAGACTGCCGTGGAAGAAGAAACTTCCATCAAGATTAATTTTTCTGATTTAGTAATGACACCAAGTCAATCGGAAGATAATAAGAAGGAAACAAGTAAAAAATCCACTACTTCACTTACGGAATTGGAAACGGTGGAAGTTCCTGGTATTTTAAATGAACAAATTAGTAAAGTTAAAGATATTAAAGTTCATTCAGGATTAAGAAATGAAACAAATTGATTTATAGTTATACTGTTATATAATAATATATACTAATTACCTCTCCAGAAGAACCCTTGATCAATGTTGAAACTAGCGGATAATGGAGTATTGTCACTACTATTTCCTACAAGAACTTGATATTCCCCAGCAAGTACTGACCATTGATCTTGATATTCATCCCAGAATGAAACAGAGTCTTTCAAACGTAATTGAATGACAACAGTATTGGAAGTACCTGCCTTCAAGTTTACTTTATCAAACCCTTTTAATTCCTTAACTGGTCTAATTACGTCAGAATCTTCTTTAGCAATATAAACTTGAACAACTTCAGCACCATCAACTTTACCCGTATTGGTAACTTGTACAGAAACTTGAAGTAATTCTTTACTTATATCAACTTTTAAATTGGAGAATTCAAATGAAGTATATGATAAACCAAATCCAAAGGGGAAAGCAACTTGTCTTTGTAATTTTTCATAATATCTATAACCAACAAAGATATCTTCACCATATAATACTCTACCACGTTCAGTTTTGAAATTTAAAAATGCTGGATTATCTTCATTACGTTTAGGGAACGACAATGTAAGTTTCCCACTTGGGTTTGAATCACCATATAATACATCAGCAATACCATTACCTGATTCATTACCACCATACCAAGCTTGAAGTAAACAAGGAGCTTGATCAACCCAAGGTAATTCCACAGGAGTACCTGATTGATTAACCACTACAGTATTAGGGTTAGCTTGTAATATGGCTTCAACAAGTTTATCTTGATATCCTTCTAATTTCATATGAGGACGATCAAATGATTCAGATTCCCATTCTTGATTTAAACCAACACAAACCACAACTTTATCTACCGATTTAGCAATTGACACAGCATTAGCGATTTCTTCATCATCATCAATAACTTTGGCCATACCGATATTAATACCCCCACCAAAGAAGTTTGTTCCGTAGCTGGATAATGTATATGTTGGACCAGAACCAAATTCAACACGAAGTTTATAAGTTTTCCCCTTTTCTAATTCAATAATACCATGTTCTTCAACAGTACCAACATTGAAAAAAGTTTCTCCACGACGTTGTTTAGTCTTATTATCAACTACAAGTTTATCATCAATAAACAATTGAGCAGTACCAACTACAGTAATACCAAATTCATAATCAGCTGATTCTTCAGGTGTGAATTCCCCTTCAAAATCAATATAGAATAAATTGTCTTTAACCTTCTTGTTGTAGTAATCGGGGAAATGTAATAAGGAAAGATCTAAATCATATTCATCAACTAATGTTCTAGTTGGGGATGATCTTGGTTCAAGATAGAATTTCATATTATAACCTGCTTGTCCTGTCTTGGGGTTAATTAATCTAGGACCTAATGCAGGTAATAATCTATGAGCATATGCCCCGACTGTGTACTTGGGGGTAGTTGTAGACTTGCTTGCAATGGAATCATATGGCGTTGTAGTGTAGTATGCACGCAAAGCAGCTGAACCACCACCACAATAAGCAGCAGTCTTGGCATTTGGACCAATCACAGCAATGGTTTCTTCAGGTTTTAAAGGTAAGATGTTATTGTCATTTTTAAGCAAGACAATTGAATCCAGTGCTAATTTACGAAGTAATGCTTGTGTCTTGGGGGTATTGTTTTCCGTGGTTTCACGACCATTTTCAGGAACTCCTGATTTAAGAGCAACTTTAATTAATTTCAAAACTGAACGAACTCTATCGTCAAGGTCGTTGATGTGTAATTCCCGGGTTTTAACCATATGACACACAGCTTCAACTTTTCTAAAATATGTTGGTCCGGGCATTTCAATATCTAATCCATTTTGAAGAGATTCTTTAGCTGTGTATGTCCCCCACCAATCTGACATAACAGTACCTTGCCAATCCCATTCTCCATGCAAGATATCTTTTAAAAGACGTTCATTTTGAGAACAATGAATTCCATTGATCTTGTTATATGACGTCATTAAAGCACTTGGTTTACCATCACGAAGGGCAATTCTAAATGGTTCTAAATAAATTTCTCTTAAAGCACGTTCCGTAAGTATAGAATCACTGGCATTTCTTTCATGTTCTAAATCATTACATACAAAATGCTTTGGAGTAGCTGCAATCCCCTTACTTTCAATACCTTTGATTATTGAACCAGCAGCAATACCGGTAAGATAAGGATCTTCCGAGAAAGATTCAAATCCACGACCTCCTAAGGGACCACGTTGAATATTCATCGTAGGACCCAAAATCACATGAACACCTTTATGATGAGCTTCTTCACCCATTAATTCACCAGCATGAGTTAAAAGCTCCTTGTCAAAAGTAGCAGCTAATCCAGTTCCACAGGGGAAACAAGCAGCAGGAACAGAATTGAAAAATTTTGTTCCTCTAAGTCCATTAGGTCCATCGCTGAATCGTAAACTGGGGATTCCAACACGATGAATTGGGGCAGTATGCCAAAAGTCAATACCTGCTAAAAGTTTGGCCTTTTCTTCAAGGGTTAATCGAGATAATACAGCATCAACATCAAAATCAGCCACTGTCATTGTTAATGTGTTGAATAAGTTAATAAACTAAAAAGTGCAAGACTAAAAAAGAGTGGATGTGGGGGTGTTGTTCGGTTATTTATAAATCATGGTGGGGATATAGTTAGATCTACTTGGTTGAGGAATTGGAAAAGTTTTTGGAGTAATTTCCCCATTTGGAATTGATTCCTGAACAATGGAGGGTGTGTTTCGGAACCGTTGCCCCATGTGGAAATATTCAAGCCGCATTAATAGTAAAAAAATTTCATTACGAAAATCTTTCCGATAATCAACCCATGAGAATATAGGGGAAGGTCGATTAGTTATATGGTTATGGGTTGCTATGACTAAGCTGTATTTAGTAATGATTCCGGGATAACTTGAATGTTATGACGTAGTTTGATATATGTGGAGTTACTTCAGAGGGAGTTGATTGCGAAATGGAGACAAGTGTAAATATAAGTAATTATTCTGAGTGAAATAAATTATTCGTAAATTTCAATCAACAAGAGACTAAAGTATGTCATAAACAACCAAAACTCAATTTCACTTGTTAGAAATTCTAACTTTTTGTTTAAACCATATTCATTGTGGCTGAGAATGTGTGTGTGCTAGTTGACCTCAAACCGATTATTTGTTCTAGTTCCCCTGGTACATATTATACACTTTGGCACAATATAAATTGTTATTCTTAGAATCATGTGTAAAACTCAAGTGGAGAATATCTAAATTGATGTAGTTCGGCTAATTTACTGCCCCGGATATCCATCGTATTCCCCGGTCAACTTAACATGAAACGAGATATATACTCACTTCCCACTTCCCACTTCCCATACCCCCACTTGTTTTATCCGTTTCATCTAATTGAATCTACTTCATATTGCTTAGGTTCTTATCTTATCCCGATTTATCCACGGAAACTACTAAGCCCAAAGCCGAAGAAAATTCCCTTGCGGGGCGAAAAATCCGAAATTTCGTTTTTCCTGTACCCCACATAATATCGGCGATTAATAAACGGTTTTGATATTGATACCTTCTATAAATACATCTTTGATTTCTCGTAAATCATCAAGATTTGACATAATAAATCATGTCCACTTCATTATTCTCGGATTTCTCGCAAGAAGTCGCATTATCTCATCTTCCCTTAAAACCTAATATTATCTGTGATAGTATTGCGGTTAAGGGAACATCTAATGCTAATTATTCTCCAGTTTTCCGAAACAAAGCTATTCCCAATCGAATCATCAACACTATTCATCCGGAATTGAATACTCATTATAAATTGTTTACTAATGCTGTTGAGTTATTCAAGCATCGTCCTTGTCTTGGATCAAGAGCTTACGACTATGCTAACAAGACTTCAGCGGATAAGTTTGATTATTTAACGTTTGAACAAGTTAATCAAAAAAAGAAAGCAATTGGTTCGGGGATTATTCGTAGTTTATTAAATAACCCATTTAAGAACCCTCATTTGGTATCTCATAGAAAGATTGACAACCATTTACGTGATTGGATGAATTATGGAAGTGAAGCAAGTGGTAGAGACAACACTAATTTTGAAATTGAAAGGGCAAATTCATTCATCTTATCGATTTTTGCTTCAAATCGTCAAGAATGGATCTTGACAGATTTAGCCTGTTCAGCTTATTCCATTACTAATACGGCATTGTATGATACTTTAGGTCCTGATGTTAGTGAATATATCTTGCAGTTAACTGCAAGTCCTATTGTTGTTTGTTCAATGGATAAAATTGGTCAGTTGTTACTGTTGAAACGGAAGTTTCCTGACCAATTGGCAAGTTTTATTAGTATTGTCAGTATGGATCCTATTAGTTTGATCCTGGAACAGTTGTTGCAAACTGCAAAAGAGTTAAGAGTTACAATTCAAGATTTGCAGCAAGTTGAAGAAATTGGGAGAAATAACCCCATTAAGGAACTTCCACCTAATCCCAAAACATTATATACTATTTCCTTTACTTCTGGTACAACAGGTTCAAAACCTAAAGGTGCCATGATTCCACAATCAATGGCAGCAGCATATATTTCCTGTCTATTATGTTTTGAACCTCAAGCTTCGCCTTCAGATAAAGCATTTATTTTCTTGCCCTTGACACATATTTATGAGAGAGAAACAAGTTCATTTGCATTATGTAGTGGATATTATTTGGGGTTTCCACAATTAACTATTGGTAAGAATAATATCAACTCTTTCAATGATTTAATTGATGATTTACGAGTATTTAAACCAAGTTATTTCTCCATAGTTCCTAGATTATTGACTCGATTAGAAGCATTAATTAAAAGCGAAATAAAGAACTTGAAACAAGATGATCAAGAGAAAGTCAACAAGATAGTTCAATATAAATTAAGAGAACAAGGTAAACAAGATGGCAATACTGGGGTTGATTTTACATTTGATAACTTTCCTCCTTATAGAAATTTACGAGAATTAGTTGGCTTTGATAATATTAAATGGGTCCAAACTGCTTCTGCACCGGTAGCACCCCTGACATTAATTTACCTCAAGGCAAGTTTAAATATTGGTGTTAGACAATTATATGGGTTGACTGAACTGGGAGGTGCCATTACTTCTACAAATGCATATGAAATGAATCCTGGTTCTTGTGGAAGTATTGGTCCTACTGGGGAATTCAAATTGAGAAATGCTCGGGATATGGGATATAATATTGCTGAATTAAAGGGGGAATTACTCTTACGAGGTCCTCAAATATTTAAAGGGTATTATTATAATAAAGCAGAAACTGATGTTGTGTTTAATGAAGATGGATGGTTTCATACTGGAGATATTGCTAGTGTAGATAAGTCAACTGGGAGAATTACAATTATTGACAGAGTTAAGAACTTCTTTAAATTACAACAGGGAGAATATATTTCTCCGGAAAAGATTGAAAATAGATATCTCTCTTCCAATCCTATGATTACTCAACTTTATGTTCATGGAGATTCCTTAAAATCGTATTTAGTTGGTATTGTTGGTATTGAGTACGAAAAGGGATTAACATTTCTTAATCAACAATTTGGATATAATAAAATCGCCATGTCAACAAGTGAATTATTAGCAGAATTAAATAAAGTTGATATCAAAAGTAAATTCCTTCAAATTATGAATCAAAATGTTAAGGATAAATTAAATGGATTTGAAATATTACATAATATTCATATTGAAATTAATCCCTTGACTGTTGAACGTGATGTTGTTACTCCTACATTCAAGATTAGACGACCTGTTGCAAGTAAATTTTTCGCTAATGTATTTCATAGATTATATGAAATTGAACAATCTTTGGTTCTTGCTGCAAGATTAAAGGCTGCAAAATTGTAATGTAACTCAGTTTTTTGTTACTTAAGTAGTTATTATATTTATATTTATATTTATATTTATCTAGATATCAGTCTATCTACGTCGTTGTATTTTTGAAATTATAATCCAATACCAAGGAGGTAAGAAAATCATCAGAAAAATTTCTTTGATCAAATCAAACTTCTTTACTTTAAATTCTCGCAATGTAACTTGTCTCATAAATTTTCTATTATCATTATCATCATCATGTACTTGTTCTAATAAGAAATCTCTCAAAACCCACCATAAATGACCTAATCCATAGGATACTCCATAAAACCAAAACATTTCTTGTAAAACGGTTTTAAAATACCAATCCCATTCTGAATCATATTTGTCAACACTAATAACCAACCAATGTAATATAGCACGCATCCAAGGGAGATAAACATTTTTAAATTGGAAAAATCCAAATAAATTCATCACTTCATCTGGAGAATGTCTACTATCAATATATGACAAAGTATTACATAATACTTTACCTAATTCTAATAAACCGATATTCAAGTTGTAATACCCCCATGTGGTAACTGCAATAATTGCTACACATAATTGTAATAGATAATACAAGAAATCAATTGATTTATTCCGGTCAATAAATTCACCAAGTAATCTATGTTGTTCAAGTGTAAATGAATCAACAATTGTAGGTAAAATTCCAGAATTAACAAAAAAACTATCCTCAACTCGTCGACATGTACTACTAACAAACCAAAATTCCATAAATAAATTCATAGAAAGTTCACCAAATACGAAAAATGAAGAAATTATTCGCCAACTTTGACTAGTAAATGCTCGATCAGGTATAAAATATAAACTTGCTAATCTAACTCGTTTTAATGTGAGTAAACTGGCAGTGATTGCAATTCCAATGTTCCAACCTCGTGTAACTGGTGGCAAACTAGTCCAAAATGCATCCATTGTCTGAAATGTGTGTGTGTGTGTGTGTGTGTGTAGAGGTAGTAGTAGATATTTGCTTACGCTTGCGCCAATTTCTCCTGGTTTTTTTTTTTGTTTGTTTCGTGGAGAAATGTTGTGCGACACTGACATTTTTGTCGCGACATTGACAACAATATATTTGTTACTGAACATCGAAGGATAACATATAAATAGTACTAACTCTGGATGATAAGGACATTACAGGTAGAATTAGTAATTATCCAAACACTATCCAATCACTAACCAATCACTAACCAAAAGTTATATACGCTACTAAATATGTGTTCCTGCATAGATCAACCTCCTCCCCCCCTCCCCCCCCCCAATACTTCAAAACTGGTGGTATCAAAACTGGTCGTGTCAAAACAAAAAAAAATTTAACATGTTGCCAAATTGTCTAAGTTTTTGCCACAAGCTAAATATGACGATAAATATAGATAAAATTATTAAACCAGTTTCGGGATATGTCAACCGTACTTCAAATGAACCAATAGTATCTCCATATACTTATTTATCAGAAATTCCTGGTAATAATCAAAATATACGTCATAGATTCATTCAAGCTTTTAATCAATTATATTATAATATAACAAATCAAGAACTTCTTGACTTGATCAGTGAAATAATTTCAATTTTCCACAACAGTTCGTTATTGATTGATGATATTGAAGATTCTTCTAATTATAGACGAGGATTACCTTCAGCTCATACCAAATTTGGTATACCTTTAACAATAAATTGTGGTAATTTAATGTATTTTATTGCATTACAAAGAGCACAACATGATTTACCTAAAGTATATTTTGCAAGTGAAGAGAATGAATTGGTTGATCAATTCAAGTTTAAAACTCTGCAGATTTTAATTGATGAAATGTTGAATTTACATCATGGACAAGGTTTGGATATTTACTGGCGAGATTATTTAATTAAATTAGATACACTTCCTGAAATTGAAGAATATCTTGAAATGATCAAGGATAAGACTGCTGGGTTGTTTAGATTGTCGGTAAAATTACTTGGATTATATTGTGAACGAGATTTTGAATTTGATTTAATCCCCATTGCTAATTTACTTGGAATTATATATCAAATACGTGATGATTATTTGAATTTAATTGATGATAAATATTCCGCCATGAAGGGAGTTGCAGGTGAAGATTTAATTGAAGGAAAATTATCCTTACCTATATTACATTGTTTAAGAAATACTCAGGATTCTCCAGTATATAATTTATTATATACTTATACCACAAGTGAAGCGAGAAAAAATCAACCTGAATTGATTGAACAATGTATTAGATACATGACTACACAATCTAAATCATTACAATTCACCTCGGATTTAATACATGAATTAGAAACAAAAGTAAAGGAATTAGTTTTATCGCAAAAACCCCAAGCAACAGATTCATTATTATTTCAAATTATAAATCATATGTGTGATATTTAAACTAACAGTATATCTTGAGGTGTTTCTGTAGTGCTCCATTGATGTAAAAACATATCAAGATCAGATGCAAATGTTTGTTCAAGACTTGTTTTATAATTTGCAGGAAAATATTCATCCGATATGATAAATCTTTCAGTTTCTTGTGTGATATTCTTAGCAATGAAATTATGATGTAATGAAATATCAATTGATTCTTTGATGTTACATTTAATAAGTTTAATTAATTCAGGATATGTATAATCTAATTGTATTTTCTGTTCAAATGTAGAAACATTTTCCGTGATTTTAGGTGGGAGATTTACTTGTGTTGTTGAATTAGACTTGAGTTCGGTAGGTTTGAGTATCGGTTTATACAGAGGTCGTTTCGGTATGGTAATTGTTTGTATCTTGATTGGTTGTTGTTGTGTCAGCTTTCTCGTTATTGATCGAGTTTTTCGAGATATTTCTTGAGTTTCTTGTTTCACTTGTATTCGTTTCCTTCCTTTTGTTCTTCGAGGTGGGATATCTAAATCCTGATGAATAAGTTGATTATATCTTGCTATATCCAATTCATAATCTTTCTCTCGTTTACGTCGATTAACTTTGGCCATACTACAAGCTGGTGAAATTCTTTACTCCCGCAGATCATCGCAAATTGAAAAAAAAAAAAATACCTTCAGAATATCAACAACAAAGTCTTCAATGTTATATTTAATAGGATTAGGATTGTCTTATGAGACAGACATCACTGTACGTGGGTTAGAAACTGTCAAGAAATGTAAACGAGTTTACTTAGAAGCGTATACTTCCATATTAATGGCCGCTAATCAAACTTCATTAGAACAATTTTATGGACGAGAAATCATTTTAGCTGATCGAGAATTAGTTGAAACTGGTGCTGATCAAATTCTTGAAAATGCTGCAAACGATGACATTGCATTTTTAGTTGTGGGTGATCCATTTGGTGCTACTACACATACCGATTTAATCATTCGTGCCCGAGAATTAAACATTCCTGTTGAATGTATTCATAATGCATCAGTAATGAATGCTGTGGGAGCTTGTGGATTACAATTATATAAATTTGGCCAAACTGTTTCGTTAGTGTTCTTTACTGATACTTGGAAACCGGATTCCTTTTATGATAAAATTATGGAAAATAGAAAAATTGGATTACATACTTTACTTTTGTTAGATATTAAAGTTAAAGAACAAAGTATTGAAAATATGGCTAGAGGTAGATTAATTTATGAACCTCCAAGATATATGGATATTGCTACTGCTGCTTCACAATTGTTGGAAATTGAAGACAAGAGAAAACAACAAGCATATACTGAAAACACACCTTGTGTGGCAATTTCTCGATTAGGTTCACCCCAACAGAAGTTTAAAGCTGGAACATTAAAAGAATTAAGTGAATATGATTCAGGGGAACCATTACATTCATTGGTTATGTTAGGTAGACAAGTTCATGAATTGGAATTGGAGTATTTGTTTCAATATGTTGATGATAAACAAGCATTTAAAGAAGTTGTTGAAAAAGATCAAGAGTTTTTTAAACCTCCTCCATATGTCCCACCGGAAGATGATGATATTAATTAAATAGGTATATATTGAGTATACACAATCTACTATTCCTTCTTTTTCCTTTCCAATTCACGTAGCTCAGGTATGACATTTTCATAGATATCCCATATAATCCAATCATACCATCCCATATATGCTGGGAATATCGTAACCAAATGCCATAAACTATGAGCATCAATTAAATCATAAAAAAAGGGAGGGAAATCAAATATTTCCAATGACATCCCCAAGGCAACTATGGTACATAACAACAATGGGTATAATGAATATAATTTAGGACTACTTGAATAAAAACTAGGTAATATCACTTGTTTAAACTTGATATAATTCAAATGTGACAAGTTCTTTTCCTGTTGTTCTTGTTCCAAGTAATAATATTTCGAATATAAATTATAGCACAACAAGGCAAAAAATACATTTTGTCCTACACCAATAACAATATTAGCTCTCATATTATAAGTATATGACCAATCAGTAATTAATCGATGAATATGATACATATATCCTGAAATACAACCAATTGAAAATGACCATTTTAAAAATACACGATCAGGACGATATAATTTGAAAAGTCTTGCACCAACAGCATGAAATCCAGTTAGTACTGTCAATCCAGCAAAATAATAATCTAAATGTTCCGTAATTAAAAAATCTCGACTATGAAAAATACTGGAACAAATCCAAGCAATCATCGTAACAACGGTTAATATTAACGAATTAACAAATTGTAATTGACCCAGTTTATTCAATTTTTCATCATTAAAACATTTCCATAATTTTTTAAATCCTAAATAACTAACATATAAATTCCCCAAAGACATCAACACACTAAATAATTCTTGGATACCAAATATGCGAAGAAATGGCCATTTTCCATGAAATTGATAGATTTCTTCATGGCGAAATTTCCTTTCTTTAGTTATAATTCTTTGACATTGATAATCACAATTCAGTTGACAATCCCAAAATAATAATTGAAGATGAGTAGCTAGTGGCATTATATCGAATTGCCAATTTGGATTGAATATGTGAGTGTCAGTTCTTGATTCACATGTTTGTTGTCGACATTGAATATTACAATTTTCAAAATCATCTAAATCATCTCCTGGTGAGGCAAGTATAAGTGGAACTAGAAATAGAAGTAATTTATAGTTGACCATGGTATTGATGTTTGCTTTGCTATGGTGTTGTTTCTTAGATCCTTTTTTTGAATAATTTTTTTTAGCCTTCTTTTTTCAAGATCAAGCTGCCCCACTTTGGGTGATGGTGAAATTATATGTTGCGAAAAAGAAAAGTACATGTGGTGGTGGTGGATGAAACATTGATTTAGTATAATCTAATCTATATAAATAGTTATTAATAATTAATGGGATTAATATGAAATCCAACTTTACACCTACTCACTTGATAATAGAAATTTCCCAATGTAATACACTTTCAGTTGTGAATATTTCTCAGGATCATATCCTATCATCTTGATGATAATTCTTTTGCAACTACTAAACTTATCTTTATCGGTTGAATAATACTCGGGAATTTTATCATATCCATCAAGTGTTATTGAACTGTTCAGATCAATATGAAATGATAACGTTTCTATTGATTGGCCTTGTTGTTTAAGAATCTGTTTCATTATTTCTTCTCCCAGTTCGCTATCATCGTATCTACCTATAGTCACCTCATTCGAACTATTCTCCTTAACTGGATCAACTATTGAACTATTTACCTTCTTATATGCTGTGGTTATACATAACATAACTTCTTTAAATTGGATAAATTATTTAATATGAGTCAAAATTAGAATTCGGGATGAAAATCCTCTTGTGCCCAGGAAATTAATTCCCAAGAAGTTATATTATTTGATTTGACGATATTATTCAAAGGTTCAATTCCTAAACTATTAGGATAGGAAACTGCCAAACTTAAACATTCAAAATTTAACGGTTGTTCAAGTTGTGGTTGTAAAACACTCAAGTTGTTATCAAACATGTAATATATTTTAATATGGTTAAGTCCTTTCAAATAAGGGGTAAATTTGCCATCTTGGGGATGTACTACTGTCCTTAAACTAATAACCAACGTGGTAATAATATAATTATCTGAGTTAGGGTAAATAGTGCCATCATCAAGAGGAAGCGCGACTTCCTTTATAAAATCAACCTGAGAAATATTTTGCAACAATCTCAGATTAATTATCCCCACCTGGATTCAATAGTATTGACGATCATTGTCAATTTCTTGGAAGTAATTTAAAGAACCCAAATTCTCAAACACAATAAGTTCAACAAGTTGTTGTAACTCCTGTCGTTGTTAAAATAGTTGTCGGAATATTTCATTGTGGCTAATAATGGTATATTCACAATTAAACCCCTTGCATGTGTAAGTATTTACTAGTAATGGTTTTCCCTTATCGAAGTATAGTCTTTGATGTAAACTGGTAACAACTCTTTAATTCCTTGTTTCTGCATGGTTTGGTCAATTCTTGCACGATTTGATCATTTCTTCTTTGTGTTATATTCTTTCCTTGGAACCTCTTGCACGATTCGATTGATACCTATTTTCTAGACAAGTCGAATTCGGGAAGATTAACTCTCTTTCCTGCTATACCAGAATGGGTAATTCTACATATTAACAAATATTAACATCTTTACAAACAGATTCTTATACAGATTATAAGATGTTAAATTGATAGTCCTTCTTATGCTTACGTTCTCTATTTACTTTGGGAACTTTTGCTGAAAGACACGTCCCCAAAATTACCATTGAATTTAGCAGTAACTTCATAGTTTCTCCATGGAAAAATAGTCAAACGTATGTTTATCCTATTCATTTTATATAAAACTGATACTAATACAGATTCATCAAGAATATTTCCACCAGCTTTATAATCTCTCATAGTGAGGATCACGCGCGTCATTAATATGGCTATGCCAACAGGTAAAGCTGCTACAGGTAGATATGCGAACAGATTTAATCGACACATGAACATTCCAACCCTAGGTAATTTCTGAGGTGTGTACAAATATACTTTTTTGATTAATATGACTTAAAATAAAGTCAATCGCATGATCAGGTAGTGAGACAAAAGGGACATGATTGGTATTCTTGATGTTGCTGACAGTGAGAGTCAACTTGTGCTTGTATTGTAATGGTAATTTCCTTCCCTATTATTTTGCAGCTTAACATACAAATTGAATGTCTAATTCAATATACAACAAAAAAAACTAAAATAAGAAGAAATATATAAAACAAATATAACAAAAAAACACTCGTTGACCAACTCAATACTTGTCACCAAAAAACAAATCATAATTACCATAATCATATGGCATAGTAGTATTAACATCAACTGAACCTCCACTTCCACCACCAGTGGGGGCAATTTCTTGAGGAACAAAAAATTGTTGAAATTCAATTAATGATTGTAAATTATTATTAGGATCATCGATGAAATTATAATCATTCAATACTCGATAATTCAATTGTTCCTCACTACTATCAACACTTTCATTTTCACTATCAACATCAGATTTAACTCTATTCTTATCATGTCTATGGATTAATGCATCAATCATATCTGTACTAATTTCTTCATATCGTTCACCTCCCTTGTTACATTTAGAGAAATGATGTAAGACATATTTTGCACTTTTTAATAAGTCAACTAAATCAGTTTCAGAATATCCTTCATGTTCAAATCCTCCTGAAAGTATGGTGACACTAATCATAATTGACGAATAAAAACAACACGTTATAATAATATAACATTCCATACGTTTACATTCTTTGAAGGCAGTATTTATATAATGATTCATTAATTTTATTGCTAAAATCGATGATTTTGTTGCTGCTTGTTGGAATTCCTTAACCAAGGCCTTATCTTTGATTGTATCCTTTAATTCACTATTTATCGCCAGAACAGCTTCAAACATGAAAAATGGTCGACTTAATAACATAATAGCATATAATTGTAATAAATGCATCATTAATAATATCTGAGTATTTCCATGATTTTCATTATCAGGAATTTCATTAGGTTTCATAATATTTTCAATCGATAAATCTGGATCAAGATTTTTCAGCCATAATTTCAATTCAATCGCCAAATTCTTGGTTCTATTAATATCAATTATTCTATCCCGGTAGAAATTACTAACAATTCTTCCAATCAATGTACAAATCTTGGTTAATTCAATCTGACATTTTGAATTAAAATCCAAAGCTGTCAAGGGTAAATTTGAACTCTTGAATCGAGTTGGATCATCCCAATCATAATCATTTATCAGCAATGGTCTTCCAATGAAAACTGAACTTATTCTATCAGAAGAATAAAGACTTCTAAATAATCGTTTTCTATATTCCGTTTCAAACGACATTTTGGAAAATTGTTCATTAACAAAACTACGATGTAATCCAATTGATTGAGCATATTTAATAGCAAGATTTAAATGAATCCAAGCAGTAGATTTCTTTAAAATTGCTTGATAATAATGAAATTGTAAATAATGACTTATAACCACCCAAATTTCCGAGTCTTCTACGACATCTTTTAACAAGTTTAATCCACTATCAAAATATGCTGCTCCCTTTATAGCTTCAGGGATTTCCTTGCTGAAATCACTATATGTAGCACCAATGGCTAATACAAAGTACAAAATAATCAACACGGCTTTATTATGTTCATTCATAGGATCTCGATAAACAACTTCAACAATTTCTTTATAAAATCTATCCATATCAAAAATGAAAAAGGTGTCGTTTATATTCCATTTGAAATTATCAATATATAAATCACGTTCTTCTACAGGAGGTAATTGAATAGAAACCCGGTTTCTAATAGGTGCTGGTTTATCAACTACAGGACATCCTCGAAGATCTTCCGTAAGTTTGGTTTTACCAACATATTGCACAAAAATATTTCTTGTCTCATATAATAAAGACAATGGACTAGTTTCTCCCATATATCTGAAAGTATTGGATTTATCAACTAATAAAATTGCCGATTTACCTGCTTGATTAGAAATACCATCTTTCTTCTTATCAGTAGAACTCTTCTTGCCTTCTTCGTCATCTTCTTCTGGTGCAGGAGAATCTTCTTGATTATTCAAGGGGAATGATAACAATGGTTGTAAAGATTTAGGAATATAATGTCCATTACCATTGTATTGAGAGTTCGGTGTTGTTTCTGGAGTTAAAATACCGTGATGGTTTTCAGTTTGATTAGGGATTTGATTTGCAGGTTTGTTAGGCAGGTATGTTTCTTGTTTTTGATATTTCTCACCTTCTTGAACATCAGGTATACTTGTAGGAGATATTTGTTGACTTGGTTGTCTGGCATCATACATTGGTTGGGGTGGAAGTTGTTGTGGTGGGGGTGGAGGTAGTGGTGCTTGCATCATAGGTGGAGGTGGTGGAGGTGGTGGAGGATGTTGTTGATAACCCACAGGTACTTGAGGTGGGTATGGTTGTTGTGAATATTGTGAAGGATATTGATGAACAGGATATTGAGGTGGATATTGAGGAGGATAAGGTTGTTGGTATGGTTGAGGTGGGTATTGTTGTTGTTGTTGAGGTGGAGGTAGCTGAGGTAAGTATTGCTGTTGCTGTTGTTGCATCATTTGTTGTTGTCCATGTGGAGGTGGTGGCGATACTTGTGGTGGTGATACATGTGGTGGTGATATATGAGCAGGAGATATTTGAATCAGCGAAGCATCCAGAAACAGTTGTGGTCTAAAAGGATCTTCTTGTTCATCCAGATCACTGTGAAATTGTTGATTGAATTGTTGTTCTTCCAATTTCTTCTTGGCCATACGTTCACTCTTTAAAGATCGTTTATCAATAATAGTATAGGTACATTCTATTCCCTTTCTAGAACAAACTTCACATGGTGTTTGACCTGTACATTTAAATTTTCTTCGTTTACATGAATCACAAGCTGTAGATACCTTTTGTCTCTTTTCTGGGGGAAGTTTTCTAATTCTCTTTCTTGGTGGAGCAGTAGTTTTAGAAATCATCTTCGGTTATGAGGAATTAAACTTTTTCTTTAAAAAACAGTTGAAAAAAATGGATCAATTCAAATAAAGTTAGGTTTTAGCAAAAAAGGAAGAGCAAGTAAAAATATATAAAAAAACCAGTTTGATTATATTGCCATAGTTTTATTCCTTTAAAGCAAAAGAGAGAAAAAGAAAAAAGGGGGCAAGAGGAAGCGGGGTGTAAAAAATTCTGATTGATGATTCTTTATATAAGTTTGTTTTTTTTTATTTTTTTTTTTTATTTAATCTATGGCACAGGAAGTTTGTCAGCAATTCCCTTTTTTTTTCTTTCTTTTTTATTTTTTTTTAGGAGTTGTAAAAAAGAAAAAAAAATAATTCGCTCTTGTTATCTTTACATTTCCCTACATACAGGAATGTTCAATTGTTCTTATTATTTCCATTGTTTAAAAGGGATAATTGGCCAATTATATTGTAGAACACAGAACGTACACTTTAAGAAGCCGGGCAGACGACTTTACTTTAAATAAAAGTGAGGTGATTATACATTTTTGCTAGGAAAATCAAACATGCAGTATTTACCCCTTGTACATATGCTATATAGTTTATAATTGTAAAAAATATTTAATAATTATAAATCCATAGGGGTTTCTTTATCCTGTTAAAGATTTCTTGATTGTAATTGAAGCTTGGCCCTTTTTTGTGTTCTAGAAAATAATTTGAAACGATCTACCATTTAATCGAATCTAGCATTTTCTTGAAGTCTCGAATTAAACCATACAGAGAATTTTACTAAAACCGTCTAAAAAAAATAATCAAAAAGGTAGTGCCTCGCCCACATGTGTTTTATTGTTATTATTTTTAATTAACATGCTTTGTTTGTTAATTATTTGGCTTTATTTAATTCAAGATCCTTTTTTTAAAAATAAAAATTGGAAAAAACAAGATTTTTCTTAGTGGTAATAATATTTCAGTGAAGGGGGAAAAGAAGTGGACATGACCGTAGGTTCCAGGATTTCCTGATGATGTAATCAAGGAATAATTATTATTTATACATAAAAAAACACGGCTTATATGAGGAGAACTGGAATAGTCGTTTACCTCTTTTCAATATTAATTCTAGAAACTAGGATATGTACCCTGGACTAATTAGATCGAAAAAATAGGTCAGATTTAATCGCCTTGCATATTTACTAACTTAAAAGAAAGATTTCACAGTTTTCCATTTGCATTCGGATCGATTTTGTGTACATTAATTATAACGCATCACGCAGATAACAAAATCATTATCCGTAAATGCAAGGAAACTGTCCTGCTGATAATAACTGTAATCCGATTCCCCCTTTTGGGGTTTAAACAAGAAAAAAAATTCATCATCGTAAATACCGGAACTGTGAAATTGCAACTCTAGAAAATAAATTGATGGTGGGGAAAATAAATCATGACGGAAATGTGACCCTTTGAAAATATGTCTCAGTAGTCATTGCCAAGTATGGGGTGTAGATATCTTCAAACGTTCTCGAATGGTTTATTTAACATCACTTTGGGCTTGTATCTGGGTACACCTGGGTTGTTCACCAAGTATGACAATCTTAAAATGACTCAAGCAACTGTGACTAGACGTTTCCACAAGGAAATTACACCAGTCTGATAAGGTTGGCAAATCTGAATGATCAAGATAACAAGTATAATTATACTGATCTCATCGATGAGTTGCTAATGAAAATAATTATCATAACCAATATGAAATTCTTAAAAATTTCCCTTCATTTTTCAAGTTATCGTGAAACGACGTAACGTAACTTACCCAATATGAAGATGTTCCCGACAATCAACACACTTGGTAATTACACCCTTCGCCATTATCTAGTTTAAGAATGTTTACATGGTACGATTTTGCACAGTTCATTTCTCTCTTATTTAAGCAATCTATGCGAACCTGCACACAAGTTATCAGTCACATCGGAAATTTCCTCATTTGAATTTTTTTTTTTGTCTCCTTATTGCAACAATCGCTTATATCCTTATTGGGATCGACCATATAATACAAACCTATCAATATATAAAGACTGAATAAGTATACTTTTCATAAACAATTTCCCGTATAAAACAATTAGCAAATAAAAATGTCACCTTCTACTACCACTACAACTTCATCCGGCTACGATTTAGGTACTCGAGGAACTCACAATATTTCAAAAGGTGGGAAACATCCTTATTCTCTTCCTAAATTCACAGATAAATTAGAAGAACGTAAATGGGCTTTAGAACATATGGCAGGGGCATTTAGAGTATTTTCCAGAAAGGGGTATACTGAAGGAACAGCAGGACATATTTCCATTCGTGATCCAATTGACCCTACAACATTCTGGATCAACCCCTTGGGAAAACATTTTGGACTTCTTAAAGCTAGTGATATGGTTCATGTTGATGAAGAAGGTAATGTATTACCTGATGGAAATCAAACCCCGATCAATGCTGCTGGGTTTGCTATTCATAGTGCATTACATCATGCAAGACCTGATGTACATGCTGCATGCCATACTCATTCAACTTATGGTAAAGCATGGTCAGCTATGGGGAAACAATTGGATATGATAAATCAAGATGTATGTGCATTTTACAAGAGTCATTCAGTATTTAGTGATTTTGGTGGAGTGGCATTAGAAGCTGCCGAGGGTTGTAAGATTGCCGGAGCACTTGGTGATGGAAAAGCAGTGATTTTACAAAATCATGGTCTTTTAACAGTAGGGTCAACTGTTGATGAAGCAGCTTATTTATTTACATTATTGGAAAAAAGTTGTCAAGTTCAATTAAGTGCCCAAGCTGCTTTATTACCAGGAGAATCACTTAAAATCATTGGTGATCAAGTTGCCACTTATTGTGAATATAAAGATGCAGATCCTGAAACGTTGTATACTGAATTCCAACCTGATTTGGAAATGGAAATTTATTTAAATAATGATTTCTTACAGTAGATTATATATGAAGTTTACATATTATGAAAAGTTATTTGTAGGTGTACATTCTATTTCAAGTGGACAACCACATCTATATCAATTATGAACTCTGCCGATCAAGCTCCAAAGTCCATAATACTATTTTGTGCTGTCTGTATAGTCTAACAATGTACATCCAAAAACACATCCCCAATTTCTTCTTGTCATATGCAAAGAATACTCGAACATTACACAATACTGCCGAAAAACAAAGTTTCAACGGTTTTTTTACAATTACATATAATTGAACAGGGCTGAAACCCCTGTCACCCTCGCTTATTTAAAACCTTAATGGTCCACGTGGGGTCTGTCATCATATCAGCAATTGCAAAACTTCAAACTAAAACAGTCCCCCGCTCCGAATTATATCAAAATTCAAGATTCCATGATAGTAAGCATGTCCTGACAGTACTGTGCTTTTTATTCTACATACAAATGGACCCTTTTGTGGGTAATTACAACTCATAACTAGGTTATGAATCGTGTGTCATATTTTCTGTCGAGTGTCTAAAAAAATGACGGTTGTCGCATTTATCATTACATTTACGAGGAACCTGCGTCATGCATTATTTTTCTTACTCTTATCAATGATACAGTGAACTTTTCTTTGTTACGAAACCCCTTTTGGACCTGATCATCCTCTATTATTGAAATACTAATTACTTGCAACCTTATTTAACGTTACCAGATTTGCACCGTTTAAAGTCTATCGATCAGAGTTTTTTTAAGATGCCCATCGTTTCTTTTTTTTTATTGTCCGAGAAAAAAACAGGTCCCCCGTCTATAAAGTCAAGAAATATAAACTAAAGGGAAAAAATTTTTCTTGTCTTTTTCTTTTTTTTATGTTTTGCAATCATAAACGTTGATTATTCTTTTGTACTTATCCATAGAGACTTATCTATTGTTGTTTATTATGAAACTGTAGAAATACTCAAACTTAAATCCAAAACTCACCATTTTTCCTAAGTAATTAAACAATCAAACAAATGAAGTTTGCAAAGACTTTAGAACGTGCCCTTGCAGGAGATGAAGTTCCTACAGAATGGGTAGAAGCAGCTATTCAATACAAAGCTTTAAAGAAATGTATTACGAAAGTAGTCAACGAGTTAAACTTTTTAGGATTAGAACCAGACACTCTTAAATTATTATTTGAGGATCATGAAGATCAAGACAAGATTGTTGAAATCGATGAAACAGAAGCTAAACCTTCCAACCCTATTATGGCAGAATATATCCTTACCAAATCACAAGAAGGTCATGAAATTAAACCAATGTTAAAATTAACTTTAGATTATTCCAATGAAAATTATACCGATGACCATATTTATGAATTAGGAATGCAGTTGAAAAACAAGATTGAAAGTTTGTTGAATGATGATCCTACTTCTCAAACTCCGGCAGTGGGGTCTTCTTCAAATGATAATGCTGATATTGAACCTTTATATTTGGACGAAAGAAGTGTGATAATTGAAGAAACTGATACTATGGAAAAAATAATAGAAATAAAAGAAGATGGGGATGCTTTGAAAGTGGTGGCTAGTCGAGAAAATTCCGTTTCTCCTCCTGCTTCTCCCAAGGGAGCTCCTCAAGAAGATTTACTAGCTAATATTGATCAAGTTGTATTATCTCCTGAAGTTTCTGCTGTATGTTCACCAATTTTAACACCATATTTACGACATCAATCCAAAAAGAATGAAATATTTATTATGTTGAATTCTGATTCTAAATTTTTCAAAATGTTGGATCAAGAATTGGAAAACTTGGATAAATTAAGGCAAGTTGAAGAAGCAAAGATTGTAACTGAAGTTCAGGAAGTGGCAAAACTTGTTAGTCAGTTTAAAGACAAGAAATCAGAATTGTATAAATGGCGAGAATTATTCCGTATTTATATCGACTCCGAGGTATATTTTAAATACAATGAATCTTCATTACCTTCAGCTGAACGTAATGCTGAACAAGTTAAAAAGAATCTTGATCAATTTGTGGCAAATGTTGAAAAATCCGGAGCTATAACTCATTTTAAAAATAAAGAAAGTGTTGCCACATTTAATCAATTCATAGCCATGAATTATCATTTATTTAAAATTCTTGAATTTCAATCCATAAATAATGAAGCATTTAGGAAAATTCTCAAGAAATTTGATAAACAAACTTCATTAGGAATTAGAAACACCTTTCCCAAACTAATTTCCAATGATCATATTTTCATGACAGGAACTTCATTAGCCCAAACAATTTGTTTTATTATTCAAAACTCAATCCTAGAATTAATCCCTCAATTGGAAGATTATTCATGTCCTATATGTATGAGTATTGCCTATAAACCAATCCGATTAAGATGTAATCATTTATTTTGTGTCCGATGTTTAGTTAAAATGAAACAACAAAATAAAACGAATTGTCCAATATGTCGTCGTCCTGATGCGGTATTAGAAGCAGATGGGTCAATGTTGGATATGGAATCAATGGAATTAATGAAGAAATACTTCCCTGTGGAAGTTAAACAAAAACTTAAAGAAAGAGACAAGGAAAGATATATGGAATTGACTCGTCAACCTGATAGTCATAAGTGTGTTATTATGTAAGGTGGGTTTCGGTATTTATTAATTTATATAGAAAGGGATTATTTAGAGTAAATCGTTAAATTGTATATTGAGAAGTTTATATTTGGTATTTGTTCCCACGAAAGTGAAAGTATTCTAAAGCAGATATTGTAGAGGAAATATGATATTAGCCTGGTTAAGATTCTTTAATTATTTTTTTGCAACTAGAATTGTTTGATGGGTAAAATTTTCAAAAATATGATTTCTTTGACAATGAAGTAACTTTGAATATTCATTTATTGTCTATTCTCTTGTAATAATACTTTTAAAGAGTTTTATAAAGTTTTGATTAGGTAATCTGTAGAATCATCACTTTTACAAGAATTTTGAAAGAATTAATTCCAGAAATTTTGCCAATTTTCCACAAAAATAAAAAGCATCAAATATCTCAACAAAAAAAGAGGGTAACACTTTAAAAATACATTCAGAAGAAGAATATAGATCTTTTCATTCATCAAACACTAATTTAATATCAGAATATCTCCGTTTAACACCTCAAATAGAAGATTGAAATTTTCAAAATTTCAGCGTGACAAATTTCACTGAAGCCCCATTTTGGAAAAATTTATGGTCCCGTAGTGTAGTGGCTATCACATCGGATTCTGATTCCGGGGACCTGGGTTCGATTCCCAGCTGGACCTCATTTTTTTTCTCTAATTTGAAGCTATAATATCAAAGCCACAGCTACAATCTAATCAATTTTAAATGCTTAATATATAGATACATAAATACACGCATATACACTAACCCCCTACCTATAGGAAATACAACAAAAGAAAAACAAAAAGTTATCTATAAGAACCTGGTATGTCAACCATCGTTATTAGTTACATTAAATTTTTTTTAAAAAACCCACTTAGAGAATAGCTCTTTTTAAATCATTCTTAGGAATCTTAGGAATCTTAGGAGGAGCTTTTGCATTTGCAAGAATTTCATCAATTTCAACCTGTTCACGATCAGCTGGCTTCACTGGTTGAGCTACACCGGCAGCAGCTCCAGCAGCAGCAGCGGCACCACCTGGAGTTGGTGGTTTAGCAGCAGCAGCAGCATCTTTCGAGATATCAGCTTGATAACCCTTGGTGGGTGGTTTTTCTCCAAGTACTTGTTGTTGGTTTTTTTTATTACCTTTACCAGTTCCTATTAATTTATCTTCATCACTTCCGACAATTACAGCTTCATTGGCCACCCCGCCTTTAGGAGCTTCGGCAACACCTAAGCCTTTTTCTCCATGAGAACCCTTGGCCAAATTACCTGCCAAATCTTTGTTTTCAAATTCCTTGTCTGCTTTAGATCCAACAGCATCATTGATCAATTTATCTATATTAACATTCAGATTATCTTTTATTGGTACTTTATTAGCTTGGTCGGATTCGGGTGTGACTATTTCATATGATGGGTCAGGTCTTGGTCTCAAGTCTTGTGACACCCACCACATTAATGTTCCAAATAAAAGAAGCATCACTATATATCCTCCTAGTTTTCTTCTCGAGTTGGTGAAAAAGACGATGGGTTCTTTAAGGTTGGAATATGGTGAATGCTTTTTCTTTGAGGGTTTCATGTAATATGGTCTTGGTAGACCATTGTTGTTATAACTTCCTTGCATTTTGGTATATACGCTGGAATCAGCAAGATATTTCGGTTAGTTTTGCTTAGATAGTTCTGGGTATTTGGATATTGAAGATTTCCAGTGGTTTATACGAAATTACGAATTATGTGGTCAAAAGAGAATTAATGTTTTTTTTTTCCTTTTCGTTGAGGGTAATTTATGTGGTACAAAAAAAATATTCAACCAAAAACTTGAATGTGTTTTTTTTTTACGCGGTGTCGTTTTTGCGGAGTTAACAGTTCGCGTTTGAAATTGGCAATAGTAAGTATGCAGTTGGTATTAGATAGTAATAAATTAGTAGTTATGTGATTATATGGGAGGTATTTACCGCTATTTAGGGTGTTCAAGTAGCAACCGCAAAACGCAGGTGCTTGTAAAACTGAAATTTATTAGTTCTAGAGAGCAAACCCCGATCACTACAAGTTGTTGGTTTAAACCTATTGGCAGCACATGCTTTAGGATATCACCCAGTTAAACAGATAGCCATTGCAACAGTAAGCATTTTAATCTTGCAATGATTATTCTCTTGCTGCTTAAACTTCCCACTTATTTACATTTCTCCCCCCTTTTTTTCGATCTAGAAAAATTTGCAATCCCAATTAGCCGCTTACACTTTTTATTTCGAGCTATATATTCTACAAATGATCTGGATACTAATACTAATAATTTTTCATGTAAACCATGCTTTCACAACACCACCAGCATGTTTCCTAAGTTGTATCAGTGAAGTTACTCGTTTTTCATGCAATTATGGATTAATTGATTTGACATGTGCTTGTGAAAATGAAAATAAAGTAACAAATTGTCTTGTTGATATTTGTCCCTATGGTGCCTTTTTAAGTGCTAGAGATCACTTCATTGGTACTTGTTTAGAACATGGTCGACCATCAATCACTAATCCTTATCCTCCTCCAGCAATATGGCCTCCACAAGACAAACCTAAACGAAGAAGTTCAAGAATTCCATCACGTACAACTCATCCAAGCAGAACAAGACATACAAATGGAGCTGTCAGACCAAACACCAGATCCAACACTAGAAGTAGCATTAGATCAAGTACCAGACCAATTGCAAGTAGCACTAGAAGAAGTGTACAACCAACACCAACTCGAGCTCCACCTAGGAGATATCGTTCTCCTCCACCACCATCTGATTCCGACGATGATGAATACAATGTCAATGCATATTGGGAATGGGAAGATACTACTGCTCTTGATGAATCGGGAAATTTCATTATAATTAGACGACCAATAAATGTTCCAAAACAATTCCGGGATCCACAAAATGTTGGTAGTTCAAGAAGGGTATTTATCAAACATGGAAATGACTATCATTCATCAGGACAAAACAAAAGACTTCGGGTTAATATAGTCAATTCTCTAGATGTGAAAAGAAAGCCACTTAAAAGACCCAATAAGTTTAAGCAATATACCATTGATACTCCGGAAGGTCAATATCGAGTATCAAGAATGCGCCCAGAAATATATCGATAAAGAAATTGGTATATTTTATATAGCTTTGATTAGCTCTTTTCATTTCCAAATATATTTCCATGTGTTTTCTTATCTACTTTGATGCTAACAATAGTTTCTCGAGGCACACTAACTAACCCAACTTCTCTAACATGTAGGATATTATTATTCAACCTATCAACTGAAGTTTCATAAACATTTGAAAGGAGTAAGTTGCCAAAGGGATCAATTACAGTAAGGATTCCTTCAAGAATACGAGAGTCAACCACTCTGACATGTAGATTAGCACCAATGAATCGAGCAGGAGTAATTTTAGTAGATGACATGAGGGATATTTGAATGTATGAATTGGAAAAGATGATTGAATCAACAAAAGTTAACCTGTGAAAAATTATTCAAAATTAGTGAACAGTTACCCGGATCGATGTGAGTATAAAAGAAGGCTTGAAAGAAAATTTTTTTATTACATTTTTATATTTCTTTCTTAACATCAATCGCAAATTCATCCTTCACTAAAAGAATAATTTAATTAGTCTTCATATTAAGTTAGTTTGAAGGTTCACAAATGAATGTAAGCGTAGACCAACCAATTAAGTTTGGAGCACGTTTCTGGGCGCCCGATGTTGACAAACTCCGTGGAACATTGGGAATCAGTTGTGACTATAAATTTATTATTAAACATAAACCTTAAAATGAAAACACATGTAAGTGCCTGGTAATTTTTTCATCCCTTTATTCAGTTGTGAGGTTGAAGTAAGATATATCCGCCTTAGTCCTGCTGTACCAATTCTTGTTGACCTAGTAGAGTCTCTTTTTTTTCCTCTCCACTCTCCTTTTTCACTTTGTTCCTAAAAGGGTTAAACGAAGTTGTAACTTCTTTTTGTTAATCACACAAGTCAAGATGGATATAGATACTCAAGTCCATGAGCTCAAGACAATTCACAAGGAATATGAATCGTTCTTTCCTCAATGTAATTTAAACCTTGGTGATATGTCCCAGGTTCCTAGGGGTTACTATAATCCAGATGATGGCACACTACTACCTTCTTCTAAGGATAATTACATCCATATCAAAACTCAAGAAGGACATGATTTGAAAGTATGTGTCGAGTTAAGAGGATGGTTCCAATTAGGTGCTCCTGAACAAAGTTATGAAACATTTGAAGGATTCATGCAGGCCACAAGTCCTAGTTTTCAAACTAAGTTTGGTGATGTGCTTTCTAGCAAATTGCTTGAAGTATTGCAAGATGGTTGAATTTGTCATTTATTTTATATATACATGAATATTTATTAGAATGCAAAGTTTATCTACAAATTTACTTTTCATCAGCAAGTCTTTTTGCTTTATTGTGTTTGATTTCTTCAGCTCTCTTGGCCTTAAGACGAGCTTCAATATCCACAACATCTCTTCCAGTTTCTCTAATACGGTAATGTTTTCTACCTGGTAAATATTTGTCAGGTTTTTCTAGACACTCAATAAATCTGATATTAGGATTAAACACGGGTATTCTAAGTTCAGACCCCACTCCAGTGATTTTTGTTCTTAGTAAGATATTCCCCCCTAAATTATATTGTCCTCTTTTAATGGCAATAATTTGACCCACTATATCTGATCTATCCATATAAGTAACTTTGATGATATCACCAGCACGTAATGTATTAATCAATTCAGTTCTTTGTCCAGTTGGATCGTGCTTTTTCAATAATTGTTTATGTAAATAAATCATGGCATTTTCTCCATTTCTCTTTTTAGGTAATGGTTCAAATACTGTTGGTTTAGCTGCGGATTTTTGTTAGTAACAACAGTTGAAAGTGAAGGGAGACAAGCATATACATACGAGATTTTAAAGGAACAAATGTTCTTACTGATTGAATAACAGCACTGGCAGTTCTAAATCCAGTTCTTTTACCAAGAAATCCAAACATGGTTGTGGCAGATTGTGCTAGTTGATATTGACCATTTTTTTTTTTCAATATTTTTCGTTTATTTTTTTCATTTGTTAGTACTGAAAATTACACGGTTAAGAGTTTATCATCGCACCAATATAATAAAGAAATACATAGCATTTACTATAAACTAAATATTTAAAATCTTGAGTTTTGTTTCTAATCGAACTGATTCTCTCAACACATTGAGTATACAATCAGCGGTATGTACGAAATCACTCAATTCGTTATAAATCTGACATGAAAATCTAGCATACAATTTCCCATTATGAATAATACAAAGAGCAAATGCCTTGTGAATTTCAATCAATTCAGGAAAGAAAACATTACCAAATTTAATATACTTTTTGTTGATTCCAGTAACATCAATTCCAATTGATTCTAAAGGAACTTCAACATTAACCATAGTACCAATCAAATGCAGATCTTCTTCTTCTTGACCCAAATAAGAAGTTCCCCATTTTTTAGCGATAACCAAACCAACTTCTTTAGCTAAGGAGTTACAGTAATGATAAATAGCTTCCTCACCTCCACATTCTTCATTTCTAAATCTCATAGATTCAGAAATGGTGGCCAAAGAAGCATAATTCTTGGCCCCAATAAAGCAAAATCTATCAATTAACCGATCTTGTTCTTGTTGTTCTGACAATTGAACACTATCTTCGACATAGGAATGACTAACTGGCATAGTATGGATTTGATTATGATACTTAGGATCAATGTACAAAGCAGCACATCCAACAGGTACAAAGTACCACTTGTGCAAATTACTAACATAGAAATCAGGAGCCATGTCTGACAAGTCTTGAGGAATACATCCAATACCATGTGCACCATCAACCAAGGAAAGAACATTGTATTGTTTACATAATTTAACCATTTGTTTATGAGGAAAAACAACACCAGGCATAGAAGAAATTGTATCAAATAAACATAATTTGGGTTTTTCTTCTTGGAATACCTTTTCAAATTTTTCTAAAATCTCTTCATCAGAAATCGGATAATTGATTTCAACTTGAATATAATCAACTCCATATCTATCATGCATAAATTGAACAGTTTTAGCACAAGCACCATAGATATTAGATTGTACAACAATCTTGTCTCCCTTTTCAAAAGGTAAACTTCTTAATACAGTATTGACTCCGGTGGTGGCATTATCGACAATAGCAAGGTTATGATAATCACAATTAACAATAGTACTAACCAACTTCAAAGCATCAACGTATTTGTGACGAATTTCATGAAAGAACTTGTCAGGATTGGAATATTGTTCACCACTAACTTCTTTGAATTTCTGAAGTACAGGTTCAGGAATTTGTCCCCAAGAACCATGATTTACAGGGTAAACATCCGGATCAATAGCAGGAAAGAACTTTTTACGAAATTGTTTGCCAAATGGTAAGACTGGACCAGTCATTGTTTAATGATCTTGATTGTAGTTTCAAAAGTAAACGAATAGAGGGTTTCTGGGGGTTTTATATTGTAAAATCTGACTCTGATCGGGATTTGGTCATTTAAGGGTGAAACTATTATAAACACTTTATTTTAGTTGTAATGCACAAATTTGCCTAGTAATTTCATGGCGTCATTTCCCAAATCAGTCAAAAACCAGGAGAAAAACCAAAACATTTGTTGGGGTTAAACGGCAATTTGTTAATGTGTTGAATGGAGTCAAATCCCCCCTCCTGTACCAAGGGCAAAAACCAGATAAAACTGAATGAATTCTTAACCAATCCAAAGCCCCCCTCTGCAAAAAAAATCTCATGTTGCAATTTTATTTTTTCGGCTAGTTTGTGCATTCTCAGTAAGTGTATTGTATCGATGAAGTGATTAACATTGAACACAATTGTCCATCTTATTGCAATGAAAACTGACAAATACGAAACAGAATCACTCTATGAAGTTGATACTTCTCAAGGAATCAAACGAGACTAATTAATAATAAATTCAAGAAAAGAACGACATCTCTAACTGAAAATTCTTCTGACTACACTGCCATAGCATATAATCAAAGATACAATTGACCTAGATTTAAAATAAACAAACAATAGTATATTAATTCTTTGCAAAACTAACTAGAGAAAACCCACCGTATTTATATTTGGTGATTCTATAATTTCGCCATATCACGTGGCGCTTTTATTGCATAAAGAATCCAACCAAAATGGTTCCACTTCTATAGAAATGTAGAAGTATAATTATAATTATATAGTTAACGTATAAAAGAAAACACGAAACTGGCGACTAAGAGACTATCTAAATCTTTAAACTCTTGAATGCTGGTTCTAAACCAACAAATTCTTTTAACACCTCAAGCAAAACATCGGCAACATGTTCATAATCACTCAACTCATTATAAACTTGACACGAGAATCTTGCATACAACTTACCATTGTGGACAACACAAGGAGTAAAGGATTTATGAACGTCAATTAATTTCGTATAAACCGCTTGATCAAATTTAACGAAATTATCTTTAATCGCATTTACATCAATTCCAAGTGATCGGATAGGTATTTCAACATTAACCATGGTACTAATTAAACTTGATTGTTCCTGACCTAAATAGGATGTTCCCCATTTTTTAGCGATAACCAAACCAACTTCTTTAGCTAAGGAGTTACAGTAATGATAAATAGTTTCCTCACCTCCACATTCTTCATTTCTGAACTTTATGGCTTCGGGAATAGCAGCAACAGATGCATAATTCTTGGCCCCAATAAAGTAGAACCTATCAACTAATCGATCAAGTTCTTTTTCTTCTGGCAATTGAACAGTATCTTCGAGGTAAGAATGACTGATTGGCATAGTATGGATTTTATTATAATGTTTAGAATCGACATACAAGATTGCACAAGCAGTAGGTACGAAATACCATTTATGTAAATTGGTAACATAGAAATCCGGTGTAATCTCTGACAAGTCTTGAGGAATACATCCAATACCATGTGCACCATCAACCAAGGAAAGAACATTGTATTGTTTACATAATTTAACCATTTGTTTATGAGGAAAAACAACACCAGGCATAGAAGAAATTGTATCAAATAAACATAATTTGGGTTTTTCTTCTTTAAACACTTTTTCAAATCTTTCTAAAATTTCTTCATCAGTAATAGGGTAGCTTACTGCAACTTCAATATACTCAACTCCATATCTTTGATTCAAAAACTTCACTGTGTTTGCACAAGCACCATAAATATTAGATTGAACGACAATCTTATCCCCTTTCTCAAAAGGGAAACTCCTTAATACAGTATTGACTCCAGTGGTGGCATTGTCAACAATAGCAAGATTACGATAATCACAATTGACAATTTCACTAACTTGTTTTAAGGCATCAACATATTTATAACGTATATCATGAAAGAACTTGTCAGTATAACTGTATTGTTCACCACTGAATTCTTTGAATTTTTTGAGTACCGGATCAGGTAATTGACCCCAGGAACCATGATTCACTGGGTATACTTCTGGATCAATTGATGTAAAGTATTTCTTACGGAATTGTTTACCAAATGGTACAACAGGAACAGTCATCTTTGAATGTTTTGCCTTGACAGTACAAGGTTCAAAGGTAGAGGGCTTTTGAGATTTATATACTACAGTTCTGACTCATACCAACCAGGCTATTGTTTCGAAACTAAGAGATAACAATTATCCAATTGAAAAATTAAAAATCGAGGCGTGCCACTATTTTTCCGTTACTGACAGAATGATACACTAAATTGTGACTCACTAAATTTGAATAACACAATATACTTAATACACAAGGGTGAATCATATATACTAAAAACGGGGACGTCTCTTTCTTCCGGTGAATTTGGAATCTTCAGCAACTTTCTTACCTCTTCTCCTCATAGTCTCTTTCTTTCTATTAATAAATTCTTTCTTATTTTCTAATTTCCTCTTTAATTTTCTATTTATTACTTTAGCATTCTGTTGAGGAGCTTCCATTTCAGCCCCTGCTAAATTAATTTGACGATCAGCCATACCTGCTGTCAATACCAAATAATATTTTTTATGTCTTTTTGATTCTGGATCATCAATGACTAACCCACCTCCAAAACCAGCAACTTTAGCAGCACCCATGATTGATTCAGTTTGGGCATCATTCATGGGATAAAATTGGGCTACGAATTTCCCTCCTCTTTTCAAACTGGCATATAACGTATTGAAAAATGTCAACAATCGTTTCTTAGGATCAACTCCAGCAGTATCAGCATTACATAACCATTGAATTGCGGAGATGGAAATAGCAGCATCAAAAGTACCGGCTCTAAAGGGAACCCCATTCCCTAAATCAGCAAGAAATAAATCTCCTTCAACATCACGATCTAATCCAGTAGCCAACATACTAGGTGATATATCTAATCCTATCCAGTTATATCCTTCTTCAGTTAAAATCTCCCCGGAAAGACCAGATCCACATCCAAGATCTAATATAAAATGGGGACTTTCTGGTTCTAGATTGAGTAGTTCAAGGGCTCGTAAAGTCATTTTCGCTTGGATATGCTGCACACGTGTGGATGAGGTATATTTGAATGATTCAGTGTCATTATAGAACACTTCAGGAGGAGCAAGTTGTTCTGGTCTGGACATTTGTTTATATTGATTGGTATACCAGATGGTTGTAAGATAAAGAAATAAAAAAAATTAACAAGAGATGGTATCACGTGAAAACTATACAAAAAAAAAGAAGGCAACAAAAATATAGACAACAATTAATTCAAAACAAATTGTTGTCTCAAATTCACCACATTTCTTCTTATCTCTTAAAATCTTATTATTTAGTTTGGATAACGTCAATGGTAAGTTTGATTCACCAGGTGAACACACATAAAAAGAACCTACTTCTAAATCACATTTTACATCAAAATCACATTTAACATCAAAATCATCTTAATCTTCTTTTTGTTTCTCCACTAAAGAGTGAAGGAACAGTGTACTGGTCTTCTGGATCAATACACTGTAAATTTACTCTTTAATTAGGTATCAATGTCATATGTATTAACTGGAAAGTAGAGCTTAAATCAAGAAGAAAAGTGTTTGATATTTGTTAGCAGATTTACTAGTTGTCAGCGCTACCTCTATGGTGATTACTTTTTTTTGGTGTAACGCGTCTTACTCTAAACACTGTTCAAGCCAACGAATAATGCCCACTGTTTCAATAGATTGCTCACAAACAACAAGTATCCTCGCCAATGATCAACAATCACATCATCCAGATAATATAATCTCCACAAGTTTAGGCCTAACTATTCTTGAAATACAAGGAGAATTAAACCTACCTTCTCAAGCACCAACAAATATCCCCATCAACGATTCCAACAGAGAATATATTGAGAATTTCATTAAGGTTGATGAAATATATGATGCTGTCAAATTTGGTAGACTTGAAATAGATGCTGATGAAAGTAAAGTTACTCTTTTCATTGGTAAATCACAACGATTAATTGGTAGTATTGTTAATTTAGACCCCCCGCTAGCAGTATTACGCGTGCCAGTTAAACAACAAGAAAACATACGACTTGTTGATATTGTCAAAAAGAAAATGATTTTTAAACAACGTCCATTACCTATAATGTAAACATAGAGATAGATTTAATAAATAATTAGAACTTGGCTTTACCCATATTTCTATGATCCCAATTTACATGGGAACTAGCTTCAAATCCAAAATTTTGAGGATCAACAATAACCAAGTTTTCATAGATTTTCATAATATCAGATTGACTAAATCCAAGTTTAGTCTTCATATAATTGGTTATATTACCATATTTCTTTAAGAATAATCCAATTGTTGCCAACATAGCTTCATATCTTGAACTAATCAAATTTTCAAATCCATCTTCTTCAATTCTCCAATTCTTTCTACCTTGAGACATAAGCAAATCAAAATCAGTTCCTGAATCACTTAATTTTTCTCGTAATTTCTTGACAGTTTCTTGAAATTTCCCCTTCAAGATTGGATGATCAGGTTTTAATCCAACTGTAGTTAATTCATATTCTTTAGCAATGGTATTCTTGTCAACTCCTGCTAATAATAAAATTAACATTCCTAAAATTCCGGTACGATCTTTACCAGCTGTACAATGAAATACAAATGGTTGATTTTGATCACGAATAAATTCAAATACTGCCTTATATGCCAAAGTACCTAATTCCAACATATCTTCATATACATGAATATAAGTTGACCAAGAAGTCATAAGATTAGTATATCTTACTGCAATAGCTTGAGGAGAATAATCATCATTGGTGAATACTGGAGCATGAATACGAGTAATTCCATATTGTTCTAAATTCTGAGGATATCCATCTTGTTTCACTTCTCCATCTGAACGTAAATCAAAAATCACTTTAATTCCTAAATCTTGTAAAGTTTGTGCACCAGCAGGGGTCAACCCGGCAATATTGGCACATCTAAACGCTACATGGGGTTTAACATAATAGTTCAAATGAGCATGTGATTCCCTTGAAATAGTATTCAGATGTAATTTAAATGTTGGAGAATGAATTCTCCAACCTCCAATATCTCGGAAGTTATTCACCCCTTCAACTTCTTTCCAACGAGATACACGGCCAATAACATTGCTTATACTTAGGAATCTCTCCATTTCATTGACAGGCAAAAGATAATCTATTATAAAATCAGTCACTTGAGCATTATAATTGATAACACCACGTTTCATAGGATAATTATGAGGATTGAAATGGTCAATACTATCATGTTCATCCATTTTCGTAGTACCATAGAAATTATGATCCGCATCAGGAATGATTTCTAATTTATGAGAATAACGACCTCGATTCAACTCATTGGCATACCCGGCAAAGTCCTTAACAGGAATAATTTGATCACGAAGTCCATATATTGACAATACTGACCAATCACGAGATAATTGGTGTAAATTGGAGAAATCCGGTTTTGCAAGACCATAGATTTCTTCTGCTGATAATGCAATTTCTTGAACTTTACCATGTCTAAACATAGTCATGGGAAGACAAGTGACATCTGGACCAAAATTATATCGATCTAGAACAGTAGGCAGATCAAATCTTGTAGAACAATTGATTAAATTAGGGACAATAATTGCTCTAGGGTCACCCTTTTTCAACAAGGCATCTTGAGCTTGAGCCCATAAGAACATAGCGACACCACCACGAGAATGAGCAATAATCAGGGACAATGCTAAATCAATACCAAGGGTATTCTTATTACCATCCATTAAAAACTCAGCCAGATCTTGAATATCTTCCAAATCTTGCCATAATTGTCGACCAACTAAATCATCTACATTATCAGCAGAATCTCCACAACCTCGGAAATCTATACGAAGAGAATATATTCCTAATTCTGCCGCAAGTCTATGAGCAATTAATTTCTGATAACAATAATCACGATGTCCTCCTTGTCCATGAAGAATCAAGGCTGCTTTGTGAGTAACAGGAGCGAAACCCCCTTCAAATGGATTCTTTGAGTCAAATGCGTGGGGTATGGCAAGGGTAGCACTGACTCCTTTACCTAATCGAACAGCGATTTCTCGAGGAGGAGGTGGGTTGTATTTCTTATGTGTCATTGGTTAAGTGAAAGAAGGAACCCAAAAGTTGAAAGCCTAAAAGTGTTTTCAAAGAATAAAAAAAGTGTGGAGTTTAATATTTTAAAAAAAGATGCAATAACCAAATGTGGAAAAACGTGGAAAATGAAAAATATCCGTTGTATTGTTATGCCGAGCTAAATCTAAAAATGTTTTCCCGTGGAAAAAATGGTTGCAAAGAAACTTGGGATGAACGTTTACCTTGTTGGTGAAAAGTGGAAAGAAAGAGCTACATTTGTCTGATGAAACTGTATCCTTATATAGTTGAAGGAAGTAGTCCGCCACAACTTGCCTCGGATCAAAAATTCACATGGCGTGGAAATCTGAAATTTCTCTTCTAGAAATAAACTGTTTGTTGGGGAAGACTCAGATTGTGCACACCACCATGTGATGAACCAACATAATTTTTGACGGAATCATTGTGCGGGGTATGTTTATAGACCACTGAACTTACAGTTTAGTCTTTCTTTCTTTATGTGAATAGAGTAATGTCTTTACTCTACCATTGGTTAGTGTAGTTTGGTGGTGGGGACTGCACCAAGGACAAAAGAAAAAGAGAGTGGGGCGAAACACAAACGCCGAATTTATTCTTTTCCTTCACACAAAGTAACTATGAATTATAATGACAATAGAGATGCTTATTCTCAATTAGGTAAATCTCTTATAGAACGACATTCTGATCAACTTTCAACTCAATTATCAGTATTTCAATCTGCTCTAATTAATTTTGCCAATAATCATAATGAAGAAATCAAACTGAATCCTGAATTTAGAAATAAATTTACTCAAATATCCCAACTGATTGGAATAGATCTTTTAGAACTATTACTTTCTACTTCGAAAACTTCCAAGAATAACAACTTTCATGTAGCATTGGCTGTAAGAATAGTTGAAGTTTGCCAACTGACTAGAGATCTTAATGGGGGATTAATTTCACTTAAAGAATTGAAATCAATATTACAAGATACGCATAATATTACAATTGAAGTTAGTGAAGCAGATATCGAACTGAGTTTAGCTATGTTGGATAGTTTGGGGAAAGGATATCAAGTTTTAACGATAAATGATAAGAAATGGCTTAAGTTTACTTCAGCAAATGGCGATGGTCTTTCTCAAGATGAAAAGAAAGTATATGAATTATGTGGGTTTATGGGTGGATACGTCACGTATAGGTTGTTACGAGATAATTATAGTTGGGATAAAGTAAGATGTAAAACAGTTATAGAAGAAATGATTATGAATGGATTCCTTTGGGTTGATAATCAAGGACCAAAAGGGGAATTACAGTTTTGGGAACCTTCTTGGATATCTAATTGATACTATACATCTATTTGATTTTGCCCATCCTTTTTCTTTTGCTTCTTTTCGTTCCATTTTGCATTGGTAACTTCAAAATGTTCCCCTCGTTCTCGTTCACATATTGGAACATATTTACCAAAACTACGACCTACACCATCACCTCTATTCATTTGTTTTTGATCATCATTAATCCCCGACTTGTCAGGTAAAATAATCAGATCCATAATTTGGGCCATTTGTGATTTAATTTGATGATCATATACTAATCCTTGGAAAAGTGTCCAGGACCATTTAGATTTATAGAATGCTTCCATATCATGAAGACTCAACCATTCCATTTCCGGGAATGTACAATCATATAATACAAGTGGAGTATCATTGGCCATTTCATATTGTGGTTTTGAAGGGTATTTCTCAACGTCGAGTAAATCAGACACAATAGTAATAGGTTCCAATCCTTGTCCTACAAGGAATAAAACTGCCACCATACATCTAACTTGATGCCAAAGAAATGCCGACCCTTTTAAATCAAAACAATACATTTCAGGATTACCTTCAACTGGTAATATCTTGGCACTATATATATCTCTGTCATATCGTGATATTTGTTTACTTCCATCAACTTTACAGAAATTTCTAAAATCATGAGATCCTTGATATAAATTAGCTGCTTGATTCATAGCTTCAATATTTAAATCTTGTTTAAGAAATAAATATTTATAGTGTCGTGATAAACAACTGAATCGAGCATCAAACTTTGGTGGTGGCCGTAAACTTATCGCAGTTATCTTAATATCAGGAGGTAATAATGAATTCAATATCGTAGCATATCTCACTTCTTTTGAATCGTTGGATGAGTCAGCTTGTTCCTCTTTAGTTAAGTTTGATCGTACATTTAATGAAATAACTTGATTCATGGCACTAACACCTTTGTCAGTTCTACCACATCTTGAGAATCCACAAGATTCCAACGTTGGTTCTTTGATTAGTTTTGCCTTGGCCAAGGCGTCCAAAATTGTTCCCTCGACAGTTGGCAAGGGAGTAACTTCGTTTTGATAAGCTAATCCATTGTAGTTCCAACCTAGATAAGCAAATCGTATAGCGATGAAACGGGTGTGATATTTTGACCAATCCAATGGTTTTTGCTTCTTTTGTTTCTTAGTGGGTGCACTTGGTGGTGATTCAAGTTGGGTGAGTTTAGCAATAAGTTGTTCCTTCGTCCAAGTAGTATAGTCGGTCATTGTTACTGGTGGTGTGCTACTTAATGCTCTCTTTACCATCTTCCATGACACCACTCTAGTTAACATAGAAGTATTTCTTTCACCGAGATGACTTAGATGTCCCGAGAAACATCGCCAAAAAAAAAAAAACCCAGCTCCATCGCAGTATCTTTTGTTACAAGTAAACGCTACACTATGAAGACACAAGCAGGTTCCCTAGCCTGGGACAACTTACGATGTGATCTCCATCCATGGTTACGATCGGCTATAGATTCACTTGGGTTCCCTACAATGACCCCAGTTCAAGCATCTACTGTTCCCTTATTAAGTGGGAATAAAGATGTTGTAGTGGAAGCCGTTACTGGATCAGGAAAAACCCTTGCATTTACTATACCTGTACTTCAAAAGGTAAGTGATCGAATGTATACGCGAAATGAAGACGAAGAAACAGTGGAACCAGTTAAGCGGGGTCATATGTTGGCAATAGTTTTATCACCTACTAGAGAATTAGCAGCTCAAATACAAACAGTGATTGATGGAGTTGTGGCATACCTTCCAGAAAATCTCAAACTGATAAAGTCTCAATTATTGGTCGGGGGTTCACTGAGTGTGAGAGAAGATTTAGATATGTTTCTCAAGCAACAACCTCAAATATTAATTGGAACTCCAGGAAGAATGTTAGATTTTCTTAAATCAAACTATGTCAAGGCACAACTGGTGGAGATTGCCATATTGGATGAAGCCGATAAACTACTTAGTATGTCATTTGAAACTGATGTTATTGATATTCTTAAACGATTACCTAAACAACGTCGTACTGGATTATTCTCAGCCACAATTTCCTCAGCCGGGGATACGATTTTCCGTACTGGTATGAATAATCCTGTTAAAGTTGTTGTAAAGTCAAAAAATATTACAGGAGAGCACAGTTCAGCCCCGGCATCATTACAACTTTCCTATATGTTACTTAATCCAGAATATAAACTAACAACACTACTTACATTACTTTCCAATTATCAATTCAAGAAAGCAATAGTTTATTTCCCTACATGTACATCAGTAAAGCATTTCTATTCCATATTAAACCACCTTGAATGTGATCAATTAAAGTTTCACTCACTCCATGGACAATTATCGACAAAATCACGACTTAAAACATTGACTAAATTCACTGAAGGTGATACTAATTTACATAAACATATCCTTATGACCACTGATGTTGCTGCACGAGGTATAGATATCCCCGATGTTGATCTTGTCATCCAACTTGATCCACCTACTGACCCAAGCATGTTTCTTCATCGATGCGGACGAACAGGTAGAGCCAACAAAGTAGGAAGAGCCATAGTCATGCTTAATGATGAAAGTAATGAAGAAGATTACATAGGGTTTATGGAAGTTAAAGGTGTTACTCTTTCACAAATGTCACCACCAGAAACACAGAATCATGCCCAAATTCAAAGCAAGATACGAAAGTATATGCTTGAAGATCGAGCAAGACATGAACTTGGTGTCAAGTCATATGTCGGGTTTATTCGATATTATTCTAAACATGTTGCTAGTTCAATTTTCCGAATGGCAACATTGGATTATTTAGGAGTGGCTAAATTATATGGATTGTTGAGATTACCGAAAATGCCTGAGAGTAAATATGTTCAGAACATGCCCGAGGATGGATGGTTAGGTGAAGTTATAGATATGGATAAATATGCTTATGCGGATAAATTAGCTGAGAAATCTCGATTGGATAATTTACAAGCGGATAAAGAGAAGAAGATTCTTGATGCTAAACGAAGAAAAGAATTGAAAGTAAAGAATGAAGCCTGGTCTTCTAAAGTAGAAACAAAAGAATCACGACAAGAACGAAGAGAAAAAGTTAAGAGAAAGAGAGAACTCATTGAAAAACAAATCATGGAAGAAGAATCTGGTGATGAAAAGGAAGTCGTGGAAGATTGGAAGGATATTGTTCGTAAAAATAAAAAAAGCAAAAACAATGGATCAATGCAAGGTTCATTTGATGATTTATAGCTAATAATCTAGATTCTATATACTTTTTTAAACAGGCGGTTCAATTTTAAACCGTTCACTCGTTGATTCAATACCATCGAATATAAACAAATTATCCAAAGGAATATATTGTGATGTAGTAATTTTTAAAACTTCCTGACTGGCAATCCCACCCATTAAACTACATAAATTATGATAATTCCTCGTATTATGAACCAAGATTTCTTTGAATATATCTAAAATTGATTGTGGTATTTGAGGAACTTGACAAAAATTATTTGTAAAAAGATTGGTAAATTCTTCAAGATCATCAATATTAGGAATTCTTTCAAATTGATCAACAAAGGCATTATAAGTTAATATTCCATAATAAATAGCTAATGATTTGCTACTATCAGTCTTTTGATATAATTGTTCAACCAATTTAACATTACTTAAATATTTACATCCCGTGGTGACATATAATAATTGGACATTTTTACAAAACGAAGTAATTGATTCTTGAGAAATATTTTCATTACCTCTTCCTAATGAGGCTAAAATTGAATAAACTTCCTGAGTAAATAATTTTTGATCTTTTAATGCCTTTTCATGATAAATCTTTTGTAATTTAATATAATTCTTGGTATCCAGGGCCATATCAGGTAATTTCCCCAGTAGAGGTAATTGTCCATTATTGGAATTGACAAAATTATATAATGCTGCCATATAAATCCAAAATATTGACGAATTAACTGTTAATTTTCTCTTCTGAGAAGTTACCAATAAAGCCTTAATTGACGTTGGTATTTCAGTCTTTTGAAATGCTCGATGGTATGAATCATATGCTTCAATGAAATTTGTTTCCATTTGAATATTTCTCAGCATAGCTTCAATTTGATTTCTAAACAATGTTTTATCCTGGTATGTGCGTGGTACTTCACCATTGTGTTTTAATTTCCATTTTTTCAATGCCTTGATAAATATAACAATATAAGGAACATGAGAATGTTCAGTATCATCTAATTTATCTAAATCAAATGAATCAGAAAATTTTTGTAATTCAGGCCAAGGTTGATCAATTCTTAAATCATATAACCTTGAAGGATCATGAGTTTCAATAACATTAATTTCTGTGACAATTAAATTCAACGAACCATAAAAACCCACAGAATTAACGATTAAAAGGGGGATTTCATGTGACCAAAGAATATCAACAAGTTGTTTTAAATAGGGAATATAATCACTAACAATAACAACATTAAAATTATCCCAAAATGATTCTGGACCATCATTAAGGATTTTCTCAATTGATGTAATTATACATGAACCTTGAGCTTCTTGATTTAATCCATTTAAATTCCGTTTAATAGCACTAGCAATAGGATTACCTAAATCTTCTCGTTTCAAAAAGAAATTACTCAGTAAATCTAGAGGAGTGACCATTCTATCGTCAATTATAGTGAATTTACCAATTCCTGGTAAAATTAAATTCTTTAAAATTTCCGAACCTGTGGGGGTAGCATTAACAAGACAAATATGGGAATTTTCTAATCTTGATTGTCCTGTTGTTGCCCACAATCGTAGTTGTCTATCGTATCTTGTTTCTTTATCCATAGTGGCCATCTTGAACCGATATTGTATATATATATAATAATAATAAGGAGTAAGTTACCTTTGTTGGTTGAAATATGGCAGCCAAAAAGTAATCAATCAGCTAACAAATAGAATTATTTTTTTTTTGCTGTGGTGTTTGTTTTGTTTGGCTTTGTTTGGCTTTGTTTTGTAAGGTCTTTTTTTTTTCCTTTTTTTTTTTAGTACAATTCTGTTACAAGATCAAAACAATTTTGTAGTTTCCTTGTCTCGGCTATTTCTTGAGAGGTTTACAAGAAAAATAAAACTGTTGTTTGAGTTGGTATAGGTGAGATGTACTAGAATTTCTGGTTTTGTAGTAACGTTTAAGGGGTAACACCTGAATAATTTGAAAAATACCAGCTCAAATAATCCAGGAATATGTAGGTACCAATAATTTAAACGATCTTTACTTTTTTTTTTGGATGTTGGCTTGATCACATGAGATTAAAAGTGAAGATTTGGAGTTGCCGCTATACATACAAAGGTTTAATTTTTCTTTTTCTTTTGTGAATGATTCACAAAAGAAAAGCTGGTAGAAATAACTGGAGAACTGGGTTTTGGGTCGATAAATTGATCGTGTGATAGATTGTAATGTAAACATAGTAAGTGCTTGTATGTCTAATAAAATGAAATATAAAAAAAAGGGTGTTCGTAAAATTAGGTTAATCTTAATGAAACGTTCCATTGTTGATTTTGTGCAAAGTACCAAGGTTTATTTGATTTTCTATATAAATCTATTGTTATCAAGTTTAAAAGAAATCACAAGTAAATGACTGTTACTTTTTCAACTAATTCGTGGCTAAATTCATGAAAAATATTTGCAACCACTAAACGAAAATTCACCGAGCCACCTAATCAGCGAGGCCACCCAATCAGCGAGGTAAATAATTAGTTTCAATGTTTGTGGGTTATTTCCCCGAATAACATTTTTATAATATTATACAGTTAATAACAGAAAAAGCATTTATACATAAAGGTAGTAAGAATCTTATTACAATTGAACTATTTTCACTCTCGGCACCGAAATTTTGTTCCGATTTTCAAAACAAATCAAATGAAAATGCACAACCAACTATCAAAACAATCAACATATATCTATATAAATCTCCAAATGACCAAAAATTGATACTAACAATTCAATCCAGAAGAAACTTGCATTCTTAGCAATCAAAACTCAACATCACAAGCAAATCAAATTATAGAATCCTACCACGTGATATGATTTCCCAATTTGGCCAATGATGCAACGTGTATAAAAAAAAAGAAAAAGTCTAGACGAATAAAAGGCCAAGGCAGAACCAAAACATCTTTTGGTATATCTTTTGAATAACACAAAACGTTTTTCTATAGAAGTTGAGAATCTGAAACATTTATATTTAGTAGTAGAGAACTAGTTTGAACGAGAGTATACAAATTAAGAGCAACTAACCTGCTTAGTAAGACGCGTAAATGTCTCAATTGACTCTTGGAAACAAGTCAATTGGTTAATTGTAAACACAATTTATGCAATTGGATAGTGGAATGTAAGTGGAAGTGCCATATCATGACATTCACGGAGCTATCCATTCACCCTTCATTCTTCGCCTTATAGAAGTCAAAAAAATTTCTTTTTTTTTTTACATTTATTTTCATTTTTTTTTTTTGAGTTCATTTTACGATGGCCCATGAGTAGTTGGTAACTGGAGAGCAATGCTACAAGCAACTAACAGCTTTTCCTTAAAAAAAAAGAAACAAACCAGAGACTATAATTGAAAGAAAACACCTCACACTCTCCGCATAACTCAACATTTCAAATAATTGACGTTTTATTAGTTTAATTCTTTTTTTTGTGTCCATTGTTATTGCACACCGTTGGTGAGTGAAAAATTTTTTTTTAATTATTTTTTTTTTTTTTTGTGAAGATGAAATCACCACCTCTTCCCTTCCATTTGCAAAAAAAAATTTTCATTTGTTATATATTAGATTTTATTTCCCATTTTTTTCCCTTTCTTTTCTTTTCTCTTCTTTTCTCTTCTTTGTCAGAAACGAACATTGGAAAATGTCTGCTGCTAGTGAATCTAAATACTCTACAGAAGTGCTTTCCGAGTTATTAAGCAAATTGCAAATTGCTGAAAACAAGGATGAAGCTGCTTCCAACATTTCCTCATTCTTAAACTCTTCAATTGTTGAACACGATGTTCCTGTTGAATTCTTTGAAGATTTAAAGAAACAAGTTAAGGCCAAGGATGCCAATGTCACTATTGCTGCTTTAGATGCTTATGCTCACATTGCTTCTTCCAACGCTTTAAGTCCTTCCGTTGAACCATATGTCGTTGAATTAGTTTCTGATGTTGCTACCAGAGCTGGTGACAAGAACAAGGATATTCAAGTTGCTGCTTCTTCTGCCTTGTTGGCCATTGCTTCTGCTATTACCCCAACTGCTGTTAAGGCTATCTTACCAAAATTGGTTGAAAACTTATCTTCTTCCAACAAATGGACTGAAAAAGTTGCTATCTTGAAGGCTATTTCTCAATTAGTTGACACTGCCAAGGCTCAAATTGCTTTAAGAATGCCGGAATTAATCCCAGTCTTATCTGAAGCTATGTGGGATACCAAGAAGGAAGTTAAGGAAGCTGCCACTGCTACCATGACCAAGTCTACTGAAACCATTGACAACAAGGATATTGAAAAGTTTATTCCAAAGTTGATTGAATGTATTGCCAAGCCAACTGAAGTTCCAGAAACTGTTCATTTATTAGGTGCTACTACTTTTGTTTCTGAAGTTACCATGGCTACTTTATCTATTATGGCTCCATTATTATCTAGAGGTTTAGCTGAACGTGAAACCGCTATTAAGCGTAAGGCTGCTGTTATTGTTGACAATATGTGTAAATTGGTTGACGATCCTCAAATTGTTGCTCCTTTCTTGAACACTTTATTACCAGCTTTAAAGGGTAATTTTGCTACCATGGCTGATCCAGAAGCTAGAGATGTTACCAACAGAGCTTTAAACACTTTAAGAAGAGTTGGTGCTGTTGGTGATGGTGATGTTATTCCAGAAGTTTCTACTGCTGGTGATATTTCTGTTACCTTAAATGAATTCTCTAAATTAGTTGCTGATAAGAACATTGCCAAGAGATTTGAAGTTGCTCAAAATTATATTGCTGCTATTGCTGGTGATTTAATTGATGAAAGAGAAATTCAACCTGAAGCTTGGTTACACAATATCTTACCATTTGCTACTATTTTCTTACATGAACAAGAATCTAAGGATATTATTGAAGAATTCAGAAAGAGAGCTATTGACAACATTCCTCAACCACCATCTTTTGAAGATGAAGAAGATGAAGGTGAAGATTTATGTAACTGTGAATTCTCTTTAGCTTATGGTGCCAAGATCTTGTTGAACAAGACTCAATTCAGATTAAAGAGAAACAGAAGATATGGTTTATGTGGTCCAAATGGTGCTGGTAAATCTACCTTGATGAGAGCTATTGCCAATGGTCAAGTTGAAGGTTTCCCAACTCAAGAAGAATGTAAGACTGTTTATGTTGAACATGATATTGATGCCACTCAAGCCGATACTCCAGTTGTTGATTTCGTCATTGAAGATGGTGAAGTTGGTTTAACCAAGGAAGCTGTCCATGCTAAATTAACCGAATTCGGTTTCTCTGAAGAGATGATTAAGATGCCAATTCAATCTCTTTCTGGTGGTTGGAAGATGAAATTAGCTTTAGCTAGAGCCGTCTTGAAGAATGCCGATATCTTATTATTGGATGAACCAACTAACCATTTGGATACTGTTAATGTTGCTTGGTTAGTCAACTACTTGACCACTTGTGGTATTACTTCTATTATTGTTTCTCATGATTCCGGTTTCTTGGACAATGTTACTCAATACATTATCCATTATGAAGGTTTCAAGTTGAGAAAATACAAGGGTAACTTATCTGAATTCGTCAAGAAGTGTCCATCTGCTCAATCTTACTATGAATTAGGTGCTTCTGATTTAGAATTCAAATTCCCAGAACCAGGTTTCTTGGAAGGTGTCAAGACCAAGCAAAAGGCTATTGTTAAAGTCTCTGGTATGTCTTTCCAATACCCAGGTACTTCTAAACCACAAATTCAAGATATTAACTTCCAATGTTCTTTATCTTCTAGAATTGCTGTTATTGGTCCAAACGGTGCTGGTAAATCTACTTTGATTAATGTTTTAACTGGTGAATTATTACCAACCACTGGTGAAGTTTACGTTCATGAAAACTGTCGTATTGCTTACATTAAACAACATGCTTTTGCTCATATTGATTCTCACTTGGACAAGACTCCTTCTGAATATATTCAATGGAGATTCCAAACTGGTGAAGATAGAGAAACCATGGATAGAGCTTCTAGACAAATTTCTGAATCTGATGAACAAAACATGAACAAGATTTTCAAGGTTGAAGGTACTCAAAGAAGAATTCAAGGTATTCATGCTAGAAGAAAGTTCAAGAACTCTTATGAATATGAAATCTCTTGGATGTTGGGTGAAAACGTTGGTATGAAGAATGAAAGATGGGTTGCTATGATGTCTGTTGATAACACTTGGTTACCAAGAGGTGAATTAATGGAAACCCACGCTAAGTTAGTTGCTGAAGTTGATATGAAGGAAGCTTTAGCTTCTGGTCAATTCAGAGCTTTAACCAGAAAGGAAATTGAAGAACATTGTGCCATGTTGGGTTTGGATGCTGAATTAGTTTCCCACTCTAGAATTAGAGGTTTATCTGGTGGTCAAAAGGTTAAGTTAGTCTTGGCTGCTTGTACTTGGCAAAGACCTCATTTGATTGTTTTGGATGAACCAACCAATTATTTGGATCGTGACTCCTTAGGAGCTTTATCTAAGGCCTTGAAGGCTTTCGAAGGTGGTGTTGTCTTGATTTCCCACTCTGCTGAATTCACCAAGGATTTGACTGAAGAAGTCTGGGCTGTCTTGGATGGTAGAATGACTCCATCTGGTCACAACTGGGTTCAAGGTCAAGGTACTGGTCCAAGAATCGAAAAGAAGGAAGATGAAGAAGATAAATTCGATGCTATGGGTAACAAGATTGCTGCTGGTAAGAAGAAGACTAAGTTATCTTCTGCTGAATTAAGAAAGAAGAAGAAGGAAAGAATGAAGAAGAAGAAGGAATTAGGTGATGCTTATGTTTCTGAAGATGAAGACTTCTAAGCTTTGCTTTACTTTTGTATTTAATGCATAATTTGTATAATTTTAAATAGTGTTTAAAATCTTATTGTTTTCTTTATAAAGTCAACTGAGTAATAGCGAAGTTATTGTAGTAAACATTTTTTTTTTTTGATTGCACAAATAATTCAGCGGTTATTTGCAACCAACCAAACCATGATTGGTCTTATATTACTATTATCAATGGTACTATGTAACAATATCACTTCTACAAACACCAAATCCATCACCATGGACAATGCAAAACTTTTATACAAAAACTTTAGTCAACCTGTACAACCACAAATATGGAATGTTTCATATGCTCCATTTACTATTCTATGTCCTTCAACCACACTAGTAAGACAAGCAAATGATGTATGTATGATATTAATATGAACGATTAATGTTTTACTAACTTGATAGACCCTTTGTAAAGAGGAACAAACATATATATCAAACCGTCATATTCAAACGGAAATCCATCTTAAGCAGCTTTTATACCAAAACAAGATCCCCCAGTTTGACATTGAACAATTCTTTATTACCAAAGATCATCCAATAACTGTCAGTGTTGCTATTTCAGGTGGAGGATATAGAGCCATGTTGATTGGAGCTGGGGTACTTTCTGCCTTGGATGCAAGAAATGAAGACAAATGCCCAGTTAGTGGGATATTACAGGCTGCAAGTTATATTGGAGGTATATCAGGAGGATCATGGTTGGTTATGAGTAATTTCATTAATGATTTTAAAGTATTGAGTGAGGTTAGAAAAGATGGTTGGAATTTACAAGAACTGTTACTTTCAGGAGTACCAAATTTTGAACCAAGTGGTGTACAAAGACATATTGAAGAGAAAACAAGAGAAAGATATGTTGTCAAGGAGAATATTAGACATCAACCAGGTATCATTGGTACTATACTTAATTTCTTTAGTTTCACTAAATCAAATCTGACAATTCCTGTTCTGGATAAAGTACAAGAGAATTCCATATTGTATACCTGGATCAAAGGATTATTTACAAGAAGAACTACAGCGTCCATGGTTCATATTCCTACAACCACTCCATTAACTGTGAATCGGACTAATGAAATGGCATTTAAAGAGTATCTTAAATTCTACAAGGAATTACTTATTGAAGTCAAGGATAAGAAACGATTTGGGTTTCACACTAGTCTCACTGATTACTGGGGAAGAGCATTGGCAAGAAAGATATTTACTACGACCGCTAGAACACCAGGGGTAACCATCACTGCAGCAACCAATATTCTTGCATCATTCAAGAATTATGAACAACCATTTCCCATAATTGGCACAGTTGAGAAAGATCCCACTGGAGGTGAAACTACCAGTATTGATTCACATTCATTTGAATTTACTCCATTTGAATTTGGTAGTTGGGATCTGTACTTGAATGCATTTGTTCCTATGAAATATTTGGGAACCAAGTTTCAAGCTGGAAAATCAACACAACCTTCTCCTATTGATAATCAATCATATTGTATTTCCGGATTTGATAATATTGGATTCATTACTGCTACTTCTTCCAGTTTATTCAATCATATATTTGTCTACGTTTATCAAATGCTTAATAATTTCCAAATAGAAGCAGCAATTGCCGTGGAAAACATTTTGAAAACATTTGGATTAAGTTCACAATGGAAATCATTACGAAGTCCTCAATTACATCCTGATTATGCTCTTTATTCACCTAATCCTTTTTACTTGTACGGGAGAAACACGACAATTTCCTCTAATTCTGATTTATATTTAGTGGATGGTGGTGATGATGGACAAAACATTCCTTTCCAACCATTTATTCGACCTGCTCGAAAAGTTGATGTTATCTTGGCCTATGATATGAGTTGTGAATTTCGGAATTTCCCTAATGGAACAGTTTTATCAAATACTGCAAAAAGATTCTTACATGGGAAATACCAATTACCTAGGTTTGTGTTGTATGAGAATGGAACAAGAATTGTGAAATCAATATTTCCCAAAGTACCGACTCCTGAACAAATAACTAAATATGAATTGAATACTCGACCTATATTCTTGGGATGTGATTTAATGCGAGATTATGAAACTATATCCAATACTTCAAAAGACAACAATTTGTTCTTGGAATATTTCCCTCCGGTTATAGCGTACACAGCAAATTCCAATTATTCATATTCCGGTGCAAATAGTTCAACTTTCCAATTAAGTTATACTGATCAAGAAGTTGATTCTATGATTAACAACGGGTTTAATATGGCAAGTTATTTAAATTCCTCACTTTATGCAATGTGTGTTAATTGTATTTTACTTAAAAGAGAATTTGATCGTCGGAGCTACATAATACATAAAACAGAAACGTCCATAATCCCTAAAGCATGTTTAAGTTGTTACAATGTGTTTTGTTGGGATCTGAATCAATATAGTTGACGAACATAACTGATAAAACCACGCAAAAAAAAAAGAAAAACAACAAAAAAAAGTCCACCCTTTCAATCGTATTTTCATTTTACACACATATTGGATTTATAGAACATGGCAGGTGTAAGACAGATTAAACTTATTGGACTCACGGCATTAGTCATATGCCTAATGTTTCTTCTTCATCGTACAGGTTCTAGTGCTGCTTCCTTAGTACATTCCCAAGCATCCGACCAAATCCCTCATAAGAATAAAGCACCAGTAACACCTCCACCTCCAGCAGCGCCAGCACAACCAAAGAATGCAGTTAACGATTTTGCTGGTTCCAACAACAATGAAAAAACTGACGAGGCTATTAATCGTGAGATTGGAAAGAATAGAGAAAATGATACCCCAGCTAAGCCTAAGGAAGGAGGAAGTGGTGATTCGTCAGAAGAATCTGAAGACAAGTTTGACCCTGCTACTGAACTAACCAAGATTAGAGCCTTGGCACCTATGATTGTTTTCTCAAAGACTTATTGTCCATATTCACGTAGAATCAAGGATTTATTGACCAAGACATATGATGTTAGACGTATTCATATTGTTGAATTGGATAAACATAAAAATGGTAAAGAATTGCAAGATTACTTGAAAGAGAAGACAGGTAGAGGTACTGTTCCTAATGTTTTGGTTGGTAACTCTCTTGAAAGCAGAGGTGGAAGTGATGATTTTCAATTATATCATGAACAAGGTAAATTGATTTCTTTATTAGAAGAATGGGGTGGTGGTTCATTAAAAGTGGTAAAGAATGACGTTCCTTCAAATGCATGAATATTATGTTGTAATGATTTATAGGTTAAATATTATAAGAGAATATACAAGTTTTTTTTTAAAAAGAACTAATGTAACATTAATAATAATACTAAAAACCCCTAAATATAACACATGTTGTTATGTATATACTATTTAAATTTCAAGAGTTAATTTAGAATTTGGAGAATTTCTTGGACTTGGAACCAGTAGCAGCAACTTTCAAGACATTGAATCTAACAGTCTTGGAAAGAGGTCTACATTGACCAACAGTGACGACATCACCTTCAGAAACACGGAAAGCTGGGGAAAGATGAGCAGCAACATTCTTGTGTCTCTTTTCGTATCTGTTATATTTTGGAACATAATGCAAGTAATCTCTTCTAATAATGATGGTTCTGTGCATTTTGGTGGAGACAACAGTACCAGTCAAAATCTTACCTCTGATAGAAATAGTACCAACGAATGGACACTTCTTGTCAATGTAATGACCTTCAATGGCGGTCTTTGGGGTCTTGAAACCTAAACCAACTTCCTTATACCATCTCTTGGTCTTTCTGTTGGCCTTGGACTTTGGGTTGGTGAAGATGTGAGGTTGCTAAAAAACGGTTAGTATGTATATTAAGTGGAAGGAAATGGGGATGTGACATGTACTAGATGGGTTGGAATGTGATTTATGTTACGTAGTTTATTTTGAATATCTTCCATAAATTAAATCTATAATTCTTGACATATACTTGTATGCAAATATCAATATGTTGTACTTGGTATACTCCGACAGTTTCTTTAATCTTCATCTCACTACTCTTTGATAAAACTTCTCGACTTGTCATTCAATATCATATTTAATTTTTGATCAAACTTCATATTCTCATCCTTCAGTATATCCCACAACATCCCCTTTTCATATCTCTGTTATTCTACAAACCTTTTGGAAAGCTCTTTCAGATTGAACGGTTAATTCAGTAGCCATCTTGTGTCTGTTCTGTTTCTTGGTCTAACAAAAAAAGAAGAAAGGTTTTCTAAAAAGTAGTGAAAAATTTTTTTGTATAGTGAGAGAGGAAAAAAAAAGAAAAAGAGAACTATATTGGGAAGTCGTTACTGTGTGTAGGAAAGTATTTGGTAGCGATGAGGAAAAAATGATAGTTGAGTAGTGCGAATTGTATGGTGGAATTCTACATAGTAAAAAAGAGTTTCCGTCGTGTAAGCCTCAAAAAGATAAAATAAAAAACAGACTGCATATTATCCAGGGCTACAACCCTAATCACATGATTAAACGTGCTACCAAATATTTTTGTTTGTTAGGATGGCGTAATGCTTTTTTGTGAGATATGCCCAGTAACGTCGTAATTGTTCCCGATTAGGAAGTGTAAGTAATAATAAAATAAACAAGCATTTCAAAGACACCAAATCGCACGCACACATATTTACAACATCAATTAAATTTAATCATTCGATATACCTTTATTGAGCTAGTGCCAGTTTTATATGATATTTCAATGAACACTTCGACTTCAAATAATAGCACCAACAATGGTAATACTTCCCGCATATCAACCAATCGATATCATAATCTTCCCAAATTCACAATATTACATCCCAGCAACCCCCGAATATCTTCCAGTAATTCAACAACATCACCTAATGAACTGCAGCAACATCTTCATACCAGGACTATAAGTAGTTCGTCGTCAATAATAAGTACTCCCAGTAATAATATTAAACGAAATCGATGGAAACAACAACAACAACAACAACAACAGAAATCTCAGAAGCATGAAAAGAAGAGTATTCAAACAAGTAAGAATGGAAGGCTGGTAAAATCGAAACTATTAAATTTACAACAATCAACTAAACTTCTGTTTGATGATAAATGTCTTGTTAAGATTAGCCAGGATCAAAAAAAGTCAACGACAGCACCAATAATTAGATCCCAGGAACCCTATGATTATTCGATCTTCACTCATTATAGAAATGGTGAGAATGTACCAGGTGATGGTGTTCCTGCTACAAGAGAGTCTCAAATTAAAGCGTGGGAATCGGGTGAGAGAATTACTCATAGTGTAATATTCCCCAGTTCCGATGAAGATGAGGAGGAAGGAGAAGAGGGGGATGATGCATGTCCCATTATAAGTATACCAGGATACACTGTACCTGAAACAAAGATAATTTATCAGGCGTATATGCATCCTCAAGATATAGACGAGGCAAGAATGATATCAGAACATAGGAGTAATATCACGAGGAATAGAATGGACAAGGAATCACTTTCGTCATTTATGGCCAATTCTCTAATGACCAAACGGAAATTACAAGTACTGCAAAAGAAAGAAGTTTATTCTCGAATGTTTGGAGAAGACAATTTAATGAATGGAGAATATATGACGAATAATTCTCCATATTCAAGCATTGATAATTCCGGAAATTTGCAAAAGATTTTGAGTGAGGATAAACAAGAAATTAGTCAATTATTGACTGAAGAAAAGGAACATAACTTAATACAACATGAAATTCGACATTTATTTGAAACACGAGCATTGAATGATTTTGAAATCAACAAGAAGAAGCGAAAGAATTCAAATGAATTTGAAGTTGGTAGTATTGATTATGATAGATTTCAATTGTTGACTCTGAAGAAATTGGATAAGATTTATCACGATAATATTGTACAGTATGAAGGAGAAGAAGTAATAGAAGAGAAGGAGGAAGAAGACGATGTTATGGGACATGAATTATTGAATTTCACCACAATGTTTCTACGCAAGAGAGTTAAAGAAGAAGAGAGTAGCTATTTATAGAACGATAATGTATAATGTACAATTAGTAAGTTGAGATCTGGATTTGTTTTTTTCTGATAAGAGATCTGGAAGGGAAACATCTAGAAAACAGTTTCTTCTTATTGAAGATATAGGCAGTCATATACAAAGACTAGTCGTCTCAAACTAGCTCCCTAAACATTCCCTCTCAAGCCATACCCATTTAGAATACGCTTTACTCTTGTTTTGGATATCTCATCGGGGTTTGAGACCCCCTGTTGGCTGAGTAAAAAAATACTAAAAAAAATTTCAAATTAGTAATTCTCCAACAAAACCCTTGTTGGAAATTTTGCCCTTTACCCCCACAGACAGTCAATGTTGTTTCCTAGTGTAACAAAGCACTTTATCACAACAACAACAAGACTCAATAGTATATCTCGTCAATTGACCTCATCTGCATTTACAATGGCCCCTGTTACTTCTTCTACACCTATTCGCAATTATGATTTCCTTGTTATTGGAGGTGGTAGTGGAGGTGTTGCTTGTGCTCGTCGTGCTGCCAAATATGGTGCTAAAGTTTTACTTGTTGAAACAAAATATAAGAAATTAGGTGGTACCTGTGTTAATGTTGGTTGTGTTCCAAAGAAAGTCATGTGGTATGCTGCTGATTTGGCACATAAGAAACATCATTTAAAAGCTTATGGATTGAGTGAAGAAACTCAAGTGACTAATTTTGGTGATTTCTCTTGGGCTGCTATAAAGGAAAAGAGAGATGCTTATGTTTCTAGATTGAATGGAATTTATGAAAATAATTTAAATCGTGAAGGTGTTGATTATTTGTATGGACATGCCAAATTTAATGAACAAGGTAATGTTGAAGTTAAATTAACTGGTGAACAAGAGATTAAGTTTTTAGATCAAGGTAAAGTTTATAGTAAGGGGGAAACTCTTGTGTTTTCTGGTGATAAATATTTAATTAGTTCTGGTGGTGCTCCAATTATCCCCCCTCAAGTTCCTGGTGCAGAATTAGGTATTACTAGCGATGGATTTTTTGAATTGGAAACCCAACCAAAATCTGTTGCTGTTGTTGGTGCTGGTTATATCGGGGTTGAATTGAGTGGTATTTTCAATAGTTTTGGATCTGATACTCATTTTATTATTCGAGGTGATACTGTATTACGTTCATTTGATGATATTATTCAAACAACAATTACTGATCATTATGAACAAAAATTAGGTATTAAAATGTATAAACAATCTGGAGGAGTTGTTAAAGTTGAAAAGGGGGAAAACAACAAAAAGATTGTTCATTTAGGTACTGGACAAGTTCTTGAAGTTGATGAATTAGTTTGGACAGTTGGTAGAAGAGCATTGGCTGATTTTGGATTAGAACATGTTAATGTCAAGGTTAATCATCATCATCAAATTGTTGTTGATGAATTTCAACAAACTTCCAACCCCAAGATTTTCAGTCTTGGAGATGTTGTGGGTAATTTTGAATTAACTCCTGTGGCTATTGCTGCTGGTCGTAGATTATCTAATAGATTATTTGGTGGACCACAATTTTCCAATGAGAAATTAGATTATGAAAATATCCCATCAGCTATTTTCTCTCACCCTGAAGCTGGTTCAATTGGATTATCTACCAAGGACGCTATGAATAAATATGGTTGTGATAATATCAAGGTTTATAATTCCAAATTTACAGGAATGTATTTTGCCATGTTGGATAGTGATGCTGATAAGTCACCCACTGTTTATAGAATTGTTTGTGCTGGACCAGAAGAGAAAGTTGTTGGACTTCATATCGTTGGTGATTATTCTGCTGAAATTTTACAAGGGTTTGGAGTTGCTATTAAAATGGGAGCCACCAAGAAAGATTTCGACAATTGTGTAGCTATCCATCCAACCTCGGCTGAAGAATTAGTTACCATGACTTAGAACTATTTTTATATATATTAATTATACACTGAATACAGAATTGAAAACTTTATCTTATCTTTGGACCTCTAATTGGTGGTTTTGGTTTATCACCAGGTTTCATAAAGAACATAGGAGCGTTTTTTAAGATATTAGGAACACTAATAAATCGAATCATACTTCCTCTAACAAATACTTGATTCATATAACTGGTATCTCCAGTTTTCCCTTTAGTAATCACAACATCATAAAGGGAAAGATTCATATTATCTTCATTTTCCAAGAGTTTCCCACGATATGTATCTCCGGTAGTTAATTCTATTGATATCACATGTCCTTGAGCTTCATTTAGAAGTCGTACTGGTATACCTGCTACTGACATGACTGATTGTGTGTGGTGACTGTCTAGTAGGTTTATTGTGAGAGATGCTTGGGATTTTTTTCAGGGTGGAGTTGGAAAAGACAAGAAATGTCGTGTATTGGAAAAATGTCGGAGCAAACAAGTATGTCACGCGATGTACACAGCCAAGATAGTATGTTGTAGGGGGTTTTACAGTGAATTATTCGATGAATGGGAGGAATTACGGTATATAATTGCTTAAATTTTGTAAAGTTACAAAAATACTAGGAATTATTCTATTCAAATTAACAAAGTAGGCATTTTTGTTCACACACATGTGTACCCTCCATCAACAGCAAGATCTGATCCAGTAACATATGAAGCAGCATCAGAAGCCAAATATAAATAAGCACTAGCAATTTCATAAGGTAATGCTTCTCTACCTGCTGGAATCAACGACCACATCTTACCTCTAGCTTCTCTTGATAAATGATCATTAAGTCCAGTATCACAATATCCTGGTGAAACGGAATTCACTCTTGCAAAACCCGCCCATTCTACTGCTAAAGATTTTGCAAGATGTTTCACAGCCGCTTTACTGACATTGTAAGGAGTCAAATTCATCGGAACATTGACTATAGAACCGGACATTGAAGAAGTTATAATGAACGATCCTGTACCTTTTCTTTGAAAGATTTTCCCTACTACTTGAGCACAATAATAAACACCATTTAAATTTACATCCATAAGATTATGCCAAGTGGAACCATCTTTGTTTATATCATCGGTAATGTTTCCAGTTTTCCAGACAATACCAGCATTAGCAACAAACACATCAATAGTACCAAATTCAAGTTCAATTGCATCAATGGTAGCTTCTACATTATCAATTTTCAGAACATCACATTGGAAAGACTTTGCTGTTACTTTATGTTGAGATTCTAAAATCAATGCTGGTTTAGTACAATCTAAATAATCAACAAGAATAACTGTTGCACCTGCTTCAGCATATGTTTCAGCAATGGCATATCCAATACCACGATATGCTCCTGTGACAACGGCAATTTTTCCCTTTAAGGATAATAAATCCATAATGTGACGCTTGGGGGGAGATGCCCTTGGAAGTTCATTGATGAATTCATCAGAAATGTATGATACGATAGGTGTGTGATTTGGAAGAGTCATGGTGAATAGTCTTGAAGAGATAGACAGAGAAGAAACATGTTTTAGTTGTCCAGTTTATTTATTCTTGAGCTTCTTGTGATGGGTGTGTGTGGTAAGTGTGTAATCGGTGGAGGTTGATTCATATCACCTCCACCCATGCCACCCATGCCACCTGATTCCGCGTTGTTCTTCTCCTCCATTTCCATTCGTGTGGAGTCTTTTTTAGTTCCAATTAGTTTCTCGCAAAAATTAAGGAAATTACAATGTGGAAATCTATTCTTACCCCACAGACTAAGAACAATGGGTGAACTTCGATTTTATGTCCTTATATGTTGTGTTATTCCGAGAATTATCCACTGATTATTTTTTGGTGGAACAATGGGGAGGCACACTGTTCTTTTTTTGTTCCGGTTGGGGGTATCTTTTTGGTGGAGGTGGGGAAGTTGCCTCATTTTCAAGGTTTTTCTTTAAGGGGGTTTCCGCCTCACCACTGGTTGCAACTTGGGTGGAATGACAGTGAAAGGAATCCTCGGTGGAGGTATCATAACGAGTATTGTGATGATATAATCAAATATGACTGAACTCCACTTTTATTGTTGATTATTAATGTGTATTTCAAGATAAATTTGACATTCCCCACCATTTTTTCCCATTGTATAAGTTTGCAACAAAAGAAATGCACGGCAATAAAGCGGAGGGCACAATTTCCACCTTCTGAACAACTATATATATGAGTATGGAAATCTCGTGTTTCAAATTTGAATGGTTTCTAGTTTATCTAACAATATGAGCGCTAAAGATAATACTTCTTTGCTGCAAGACAGCATTACTTCAAGTGGTATTAATTCCTCGGATTCAACAATTTACACGTATCTCGGTTTAAAAGGGAAAAGATTACATCATGCAATTTCTTTTCTTGCTGGTATGGGGTTTTTACTTTTTGGGTACGATCAAGGTGTAATGGGGTCCTTGTTAACATTACCTACTTTCCGAAACACTTTCGAATCAATTGATACTACACGATTCCCTGATCGGGCTACGTTTCAAGGATTTGTTATTGCTATTTATGAAATTGGTTGTTTAGCTGGGGCATTGTCTACTATGTACATTGGAGATAAGATTGGTAGAAGAAAGACGATTTTTATTGGTTGTACAATTATGATTATTGGTGCAATTATTCAAGCCTCGTCATTCTCGGTAGGGCAATTGATTGTTGGTAGAATTGTTACTGGAGTCGGTAATGGGATGAATACTGCGACGGTTCCAATGTGGCAATCGGAATGTGCCAAGAGTCAAGATAGGGGGAAATTGGTTATGGTTCAAGGGGCGTTGATTACTGGGGGGATTTGTATTTCTTATTGGATTGATTTTGGATTTTTCTTTATCAAAAATAGTTCAGTATCTTGGAGATTCCCTATTGCTTTCCAAATTGCCTTTCCCTTGTTTATATTGCCATTTATTTTAAAATTACCCGAATCTCCCAGATGGTTATTGAAAATGGGGGATTTTCAAGAAGCAGCAAGAGTTTTTTCTTCCCTTGATGAAGTTCCTGTAAACGATCCAGCTATTGTTTATGAAGTCAATGAAATTGCTGAATCGTTGGAAAAGGAAAGAAATGATGCAACAAATAAATCAAAATTCCGTCTTTTATTCATTCAAGGAGAGACCAAGAATTTCCATAGAACCTGTTTGGCTGTTTGGTCACAAATTATGCAACAAATTACTGGTATCAATTTAATCACGTATTATGCTGGTACTATTTTTGAAAATTATATTGGTATGAGTCCATTGAATTCCAGAATTTTGGCTGCTGCAAATGGTACAGAATATTTCCTTGCTTCTTGGATTGCCTTTTATACTATTGAACGATTTGGGAGAAGAAAACTTATGTTATTTGGTGCTGCAGGACAAGCAATTTCCATGGCTATTTTAACTGGAACAACTTGGGCCGCAAGTCCTAAGAACACCAACAATAGTTCTGCTGGAATTGCTGCTGCTGTTTTCCTATTTGTGTTTAATACATTTTTCGCTGTTGGTTGGTTAGGTATGACTTGGTTATACCCGGCAGAAATTACACCCTTGAATATTCGTGCTGCCTCAAATGGATTAAGTACAGCTGCTAATTGGTCATTTAACTTTATGGTGGTGATGATTACCCCAGTTGCCTTTGAGAATATTGATTATTATACATATACGATATTTGCCGTGATTAATTTATTAATGGTTCCAACTGTATACTACTTTTATCCCGAGACAGCAGGTCGGTCTTTGGAAGAAATGGATAAGATTTTCGAATTGTCAAATGTGGCTACTCCTTGGGATGTAGTTAAAATAGCACGAGAATTACCTTATGAAAGTCAAACGAGGGAACATGATATTGAAAAAGTAGCTGTTGAACATATCAATTAAATAGTTAGTGTTTAATATAAGTACTTACTCAAAGTATATCTCTGTTGTAGGAATTATGGCTGCAAAGTTGTAATTGATAAATGCGACACTCGGAATTATCGGTGGACTTTTAAAAAAATAACCAAAAAAAAACATCTACGCCTCGTAACAAAAGTACAACTACTGATATAATGCCCGAGTCTCATAACAAACGACAGAGAAAACGTGTGCCTATAACATGTCTCGCGTGTAAGAAACGGAAAGTTAAATGTGACAAGGCGAAACCGGCATGCGGAGGATGTATACGTCAAGGTGTTGCTCATTTATGTCAATATATTGATCCTCCTTGGATTGTTTCCAATGATGTACCGAAAACGGTTAAGATTGAAGATAGTGAGGTGTTTAAAAGTATGAAATATAATAGTGATCGAATAATCACCAGTCAACGCAAAGAAATCGATGAATTGAAACGAAGGATTGCTGTATTGGATCAATTAAGTAATAAGGGATATCTTGGAGATAAACTTGTCACTGTACTTAAGAAATTAAATGGAGGAAGTAAGAATAAGTTGGAAGTTGATCTAGAGTTTGCTGTGCATTGTCAGTGTAAAGATGAACCAATATATGTTTATTCTTGGATTAATTTAATCAAGTTAGATCCTCAATTAACAACCCTTTGGTTTAAAATCACCAATTTACAAAAGATTTATCATATGTATAAGATGAATATGTTGAAAAAGGACAAGATTAAAAAGAGAACAATTAATGAAATTGATTTTACTTCAATTGGTAGACCAACTTTACATCGACATTGTCCTGTCATTGAATGTGATTTTAATTTAACTGATGATAGTAAATTAACACCAATATCACGAACACCTACTCCTGTAGATCACACTCAAAGTCTACGAAATAATTTACTTTTAGTTTGGGATTTAACTTCGAGATTGGTGGACAATCATAAACAAGTGACATATTTACTAGAAACATATTTCAATCAAGAACTGAATTTGCTTGTGTTTTATAAATCCGAGATTATGTCGGTGTTTAAGAAACTGGGTGATAAATTCGTGTTAACTATCGAACAAGATTTAACTAAAGGAGTTTATATTTGTATGTTTTCCATGATTATTTTGAATTCTTTGTCAACACCATTACCATTGGGATTATTTCCTAATATATCAAACAAACATACTTTACATTCAACTTTAAGACTGTTAATTAATGATTTCATATCACAATCATTAGTTAAACCTTCATTAAGTATGTTGGCATTAGCTATAACCCTTCTTGAATCTGATCCAGAATCGAAATTCACAAATACATATCCCGATTTCTTTAAATCAATATTACAAGCAAATATTTGGATTGATCCTGAATTAATTCATTCTCCAAGGAAAAGAAATGTTAAACTCCATATATGTCAATTATGGGTTAATGTAATTCGATTAGTTAATTTAGTTGATCTTGGTTTAATTACCACGAAATATGATTTGACTGTTCTCCACCAACGAATCCTGAATGATGAAACTAGTAATGTTCATATGAGCTATATCGCAGGTAATCAAGGACTATGTATGTTATTACAAGTACAATACTTAATTGCTAATGTGAATCGAACAATATATCAAGCAATGAATCTGAATATTACTTTACATGAAGTGGAAATGTTAGTTGGTCAATGTGAATCATTAATGAAGGATCCTGCAGTGTTTAGGTTACTTCCAAGTGAACGAACGGAAGTTATTCGAGAGTTGGGGTATTTACGATGGTTTTTGAGTTATTTGATATTACTTCAACAAGAAGAATATGATAGTGAATCAACAATACTTCTGAGTTTGCTTGGTTATTTATATTCATTCATTCAAGAGTTGAGTGGACCAGGATCTGACCATGTTGTTGAACTCTTGACTCGTTCAATTCAATGTATTGTGGGGTTATTATTACGAATCAAGGAACACGATAGTGAAATAGTGATTATGGAATATGGAACTTTAAAACCTAGTGTTTTCATGCATGATTTTATCATTCCACGAATAAATAAATTACTTGATGAATTAGATAGGAAATTACTTCACAAGACAAGATTAACCAAACTTGCCAAATTATGGAAGTTTCATTTAACATTCATTGGAAATAACAAGGCAGTAAATTATGCCAAGATTCATGCACAAGTACCAGGATTCATTCAGGATAAATGTCCCGTGATACATGAACAAAAGCAAGAACAACAACTAAAACAAGGGGAAACGCGAGTGAAACAAGAATTTACACGATGTCCTATTTCACAAATCACATCTCCTCAAGAGTTGACGATCGAGAAACCCGCAAGAAAGAGGAAATGTCCTTTTGATCATACTGGTGCTACATCTAGTCCTACTCCATTTACCGAGAGTAATTTACGTGGAGAGAAGTGTCCATATGCTCCGCCTGTTGCTCTGGTGATGCCTGTTGCAATTGCACCTGCACCCGTTCCTGTACCGGTTGAACCAGTAAAACTTCCTGACGATTTCATGATGTTTAATGATGGGGCTGAAGAAATGTTTGATTTTTCTCAATTTGGTGATTTAGATTTGGATTTTTTAATTAATGAAAATTTTAATGGGGTTGTATAAAGAGAATGTATATATAGGGTAAATAGTATGTCTGTTAAAAAAGTTAGTTGGTAATGTGCTTTAAACATCTGTATTTCTAAGACCGAACTTCGGACTTTAAAGTCTTCTCTTTTGAAAGCGTAGTTGTCAATACTGAACTAAGAATATCATGCTAATACGAGTTGTACATTCTCAATTCTTAGGTTCAACTCTAACTTCTTCAAATATAGTTCATAATCTCAAAGTTATATTCACATGTTCTCGATGCTACCAAATACATGTCAATGGGGAGATTAATTTTTCGTGACAGAATTGTTTTTTTTTGCACATTTTCAACTTTTAGTTAAATTTTTCAACAATAAAACACTTGTGACTATGTCAGGACTACTAAGACAGAGTTTACGTACTCCACTTATTCGGAAAAGTATTCAGTTTACTCCCCGAGTACACATTTCTACAACTATTCCAAAACCAAAATTTCGTCGTACTCGAATTGTACTACCACTCGGATTAGCTCTTGGTATTGGAAGTACCACACTTTATTTCACCAATGATACATTCAAACATGTGATACTTACGTTTGATCGAGTTGCTGTGGTTACTATTGCCATGGTGAGATGTTTCCTGTTGTATAAACTGGTATTATCTAGTGAATTTAATACCCCGGAAGAAAGAGAAGTAGCCTTGAGTAAAACCCATTTAAAATCAGCACAAATTACCTTACGGGCTTTGGAAAAGAATGGAGGGATTTATATCAAGCTTGGTCAACATATTACGGCCTTGACTTATTTATTGCCTCGAGAGTGGACCGATACTATGATCCCCTTACAGGATCAATGTCCTAGAAGTGAATTAGATGAAATTGATCTGATGTTTAAAAGTGACTTGGGATATGGTATTCTGGAAATGTTCAACGAGTTCTCATCTGATCCTGTAGGTGTGGCTAGTTTAGCTCAAGTCCATATTGCCAAGTTAAAAGATGGTCTGAATGTTGCCGTTAAGGTTCAACATCCTCTGCTTAAAGAGTTCGTTCCTATTGATGTATATATGACCAAAATGGTCTTTGATTTAATGTATGCCGTGTTTCCTGAATACCCCTTGACTTGGCTTGGTGATGAAATGCAAAGCTCTATATTTGTTGAATTGGATTTTGTTAAGGAAGCCGAGAATGCTAAACTGACAGCAGAATATTTTGAAGATTTTAAAAATGTAACTGCATTAAGGATACCCAAGATTGTTGAAGCTCAACCAAGAATTTTAATTATGGAATATGTTCCAGGAGCAAGATTAGATAATTTAGAATATATGAAACAGAATAATATAGACACCCTGGAAGTATCAAGTTGTTTATCTCATATTTTCAATAATATGATATTTACACCAGGAGTAGGATTACATTGTGATCCTCATGGTGGTAATCTAGCCATTAGGAAATTGGACCATACTGACAATAAACATAATTTTGAAATTATATTATATGATCATGGATTATATAGAAATATCCCTTTGGAAATGAAGCGAAATTATGCTCATTTCTGGTTAGCAGTACTTGATAATGATATCCCAAAGATGAAGGAATATACAAGAAAATTTACTGGTATTGAAGGAGATCAAAGATTTAAGATTTGGATGAGCGCTATAACTGGAAGATCACCTGAGGTTGCTATGAATTATGATATTAAAACTAGAAGAAGTATTGAAGAAATGTCAAGTATTCAAAGTCAATTGAATCAAGATGTTAGTGTTATTGAAGATTTAATGGATATATTAAGTAGTATGCCCCGGATTGTATTACTTATCTTGAAAACTAACGATTTAACAAGAAGTTTAGATGAGAATCTACAAAGTGTATTAGGACCAGAAAGAACTTTTTTAATTATGGCTAATTATTGTGCAAAATGTGTGTATGAAGAACAAGTTGAACAAGTTGAACAACAATATACTGGGGTTAGTTTGACCAAATATATTCAACAATGTAAGAATTGGTGGATATATCAACGAAGAGTAAGTATGTTATTCATATATGATTTTGCCTTGATGGTGAAGAAGTTCCTAAGTATATAGAGAGATATGTATATAGTTTTAATTCTCCTTAATGTCATTCCTTATTTTATCTAATAAATTATTAATTCTTGGTCCCATTAAAGGTTGTCCTGATTTAGTATGTTTGGCAAAGGTGGTCTTTTTAACTTCTCGTTGTTTTTTACTTTGTTGTAATTTTTCTTGTTTTTCTTTAATTTGGGCAAGTTTCTTCGCTCTTGTTTCTTCCTTTCTTTGTTTGGCAAGTTGAGCACGTTCAACAAAGTTTACAGGTTTCTTCTTGGGTGGAACAGCACCAGCACCAGCACCAGTATCTGATTGTGATTGTTCAGGATCAGGTCGTCCTTCTTCTTTTAATAATTTAAAATAATTCTTTCTGATTCGAGCACGATGAACAAGAGCTCGTTTTATATCCGCCGTCTTGGATGCATGTCTATCTGTATATTTCTTGTTTGGTTTGCGATCGAAACCCATGGTTACTTGATATTAAAGGTTGGTTGAGATGAGTAGAAAAATTGATGTCGCAGAAAAAGAAAGATCAAAAGATTGCGACATATAAGATTGACGACATTTGATGCTACGCGTGTGACCCCTCCCCTCCCCCTCCACCACAATTACAAACTGTTGATCTAACATCAGGGCACATACTTCGTGATTCAAGAAGAAGCTAGATTAACTCTATAATTTGTAATACTTTCTCTGGAGTAACTACATGGGATCTACTCTAATTTGTCTATTTTCAGAAACACCTTCAACCGGTTTATACCTACTCTCTTACCAATGTCATGTTTATATATAAATTGATAGATTAATGTGTACATGTCAATGTATCAAGTAACAATGTAATGTCACCCGCGTTGTGTTTATTTATTTGCTTATCGATTAATTAAAACTTTTGCATACCTTTTCTTTTTTTCAAAGATTGATCCGAAAAAAGCCCACAAAGTGAAACAAACCCAACACAGGTAATTGCCGAGTTTAATGTTACAACATGACAGCCACCGTCGCTACAAATATACAGTCAAGCGACAGTAAATCAGGAGGATATGTTTCTATTCCTCAAACGGCTCATACTACTTCTGATTTACCAATATATGAAGAATTTGAATTACAAACAATTACATCATTAGATTATGAAGTTGAAGGAGAAGGTACACTTGAACAACCTGAGGAGACAGGAAGATCTAATATGAAAATGGCATTTATGAATATGGCTAATTCTATATTGGGTGCAGGGATAATTGGTCAACCATTTGCCTTTAAAAATAGTGGATTAATTGGGGGGATTGTAATTATGATATTATTGACATTACTTATAGATTGGACATTACGGTTAATTGTCAAGAATTCAATATTGTCCCAAACAAAATCATATCAAGATTCTGTGAATTATTGTTTTGGATTATCGGGGAAAATCTTATTATTGGTTAGTATATGTTCATTTGCATATGGCGGATGTATGGCATTTTGTGTTATTATTGGCGACACTATACCTCATGTATTAAAAGCATTTATACCGAAACTGATTACAGGTGAAGGGCTGGCCATTGCTTGGTTGTTTTATAGAAATACAATTATTGTGTTGTTTACTACTTGTATCTCATATCCATTATCACTTAATCGAGATATTTCTAAATTAGCTAAGGCCTCAGGGTTTGCCTTGGTTGGAATGTTAATTATTGTAATAATTACAATTGTCCGAGCACCATTTGTAGCTCTGGAACTTCGAGCTAAACTTACAATCCCAGAATGGACGGTGAATTATAGCATCTTCCAAGGAGTTTCAGTAATTCTGTTTGCATTGGTGTGTCATCATAACACTATGTTTATATATAATTCTATGAAGAATGCCACATTACCGAAATTTGCCAAATTAACTCATATATCATGTATTGTGTCGATGATTTTCTGTATGATTATGGGAATCAATGGATTACTTAATTTTGGTGATAAAACCAAGGGGAATCTTTTAAATAATTTTAAATCAGATGATAATTGGATAAATATTGCTCGATTTTGTTTTGGTTTGAATATGTTGACGACATTTCCCTTGGAGATTTTCGTTGTTCGTGATGTTCTTAAGGAAATTATTCTTGCTCGCAAAGCAAGTTCAGGAAGCATAGCTGAGTTGGAACTTTCGTCGAAGCAACATTTTTGGATAACTAGTTTCTTGGTGTTTTCATCAATGTCCGTATCTTTGTTTACTTGTAACTTAGGAATGATTTTAGAGTTAATTGGGGCAACTCTGGCAAGTCTAATGGCATTTATAATCCCACCAATGTGTTATTTTAAATTAAGTTGGCAACAACTGGATTATAAGAATTGTTCACCTAAGGAGAAGAAACGATTTATTATATTTAAAGCGTTACCTAGTGTTGCTTGTGTTGTGTTTGGTGTTTTGGTTATGATTATTAGTAGTGCCCTGACAATTACGCAAGCTGTGAGACATAGTGGGGAGAATGTCCAGTGTGTGATAGATTAGCAAACTCCTAGCGAAGGGGCGAGCATCATCTACAAAACGATACGGTAGTATTGATCATCTACAAGTGGATACAGTAGAGTTCTTATAGGTTATTATAGATGTAGTATACACATATATATCTAATCTTCATCATCACTAACAATGATTCGTTTTCTTTTAACAACAACATCTTCATCAATCAGTCGAGAGTCAGTAGAAACAACAGGAACATCCGACATAATGTCATCATCTTCATCATCTACGAATAAACTAGAAGTATCGACTTTCTTAACAATACCCCCACCATTCTTTTCAATCTCGGCCCAACGTAATTTAAATTGGGTTAGTTGATCGGCATCAACAATACCACCACTTTCACCAAGTAAATAACGTAATCGTTCTTCTCTAGCGAAAAACTCAGCATCTTTTTCATCGTCGGATTCATCATCTGAATCATGCACGAATTCCGCTGAGTTGTAGGAACGTGACACTGGCTGTCTTTGAGAAGACTCTCTGGTACGTGAAGTACGTGAAGTACGTACAGTCTTTCTCTTCTTTCGAGCATGTCCTCTTTGAGATAACGATTGTTCAAGCTCATCGAGAGTATCCAATTCATGAATATTCATACGATCTCCTGTTCCTGGGTTTGTCTCAAATGCAATATCATCTTCATCATACCCATAATCTTCTTCATCTTCTTTAACTCTAAGGAAGAAACTTGGTTCTTTATCATCATCAAATTCTCCATGTTGATCTTTCCATTTTTTAATTAGTTCAATATACCGTGATAAAGTGGAGTTCTCAATTGTTGCTGGTAATTCGGGATTCTCGTCCATAGTGAATGGAAGGTCAAATCCTATGGTCTTGAGAAGTAGACGTAAATTACCATTATTTATAAATAATCGACGATGTACCCCGGGATTCAATTCACATATGGAATTAACATCAAGAATTCGATCATTGATTATTCTCTCCAATTCAGAGATTACCCATTGAATAAGTGGTAATTTATCCTCTCGCTTCAAGGCACAGATTAAGATCTTGATTTGATCATCTATAGAAAACTCTCGGACAAATTCAAGTTGTTTTGCTAATCTAGGAGCATGACTTTTCCCCTCAGGTTTAATATAGAGTTCCCCGGTAGATAAATATACTTTACTACTTGGATCTTCTAAACGAGGAAACAAGAGTTCAATAGGAATGGGGAATCTTGACCAGGCTAATTTAAATTTCTTCATAAAGTAATAAATAAATTCATCAACTTGGGTTCGTGAATTTCCCTTTAATTCACCATGTAATTTTTCAAGTAAATGCATGAAATCAAGTCGATATAATCCTGTAAAGTCTTTTCTGACTACAAATAATCGATGGAAATATTTAAAACAAAGTTTGATTTGTAATGGGGTGAGATCAGCATATCGGGATAAATACGCGATGTAGGCGTTTACTATTGATGTGTGAAAGAATCTTGCTTCTGTATGAGTGAAATCCAACTTTCTTTCTTTGATTATTTCTCGGGCGTGTGTTGTTTCATCGTCGGAGTTTTCCGCAACATCTTCCTGTTCTTGAACACGAGCTTTTCTATTTTGTTTCCGTTTCGATTGAATGTATAATTCAACATCTTCATTGGCAAACGTTTCAAAGGATTCAAGTAAGGTATTAACCACAGAAACAACCACACCAAGATATTCCGGAGAATGTTTTGCCGCAGTCTGAGGAATCTGGACAATAATATTAACAAAATCCAGAAATGTAAATAATTTCCTAATGATTCCCTCAGCTAAATCTCGATCAATCTCATTAACATTAGTTTTCCCAAATAATGAATTTGAAATTTGAATTAATTCTCGAAAACAAAGCATTGCTACATGAAGTGAATTCCATGATCTACTTGCAAAACTATCTCGGAAATAAGATACAAGTAAAATGAAATTGACTGAAGAAAGTGCTGCTCCTACACTTCCATAATCGACAAGTTGCTTTAATTTAATTGCATGTTTGACATAAGTCAAAAACCACGCTATTGTATAGAAATAACTTGCTTTGGTGTATTCATCAACAACAGTCATATCACTTATACTAGTCAATTTCGAAGTCATGGTTTCAATTAAATTATTGAAACAACCACCAGAAAGAAAATCTTGAATGAAATGATGTAATTTATCTCGGCCAATTATGGTTAAATATATGGGATATTTGGCAAGCACATATTCATCCAGATCATATTTAAAATGAATTCGATTTTTCCATTTCTTGGATTTATCTAATTTAGTTAATGTCAGAGATGTTGTAAAGAGTGCCTCTTGACCTGACACAACATATGGATTGGAATCTGGTGCTTTTATTGAAAGCAATGATCCAAATCGACCATGTCGTGTGGATATTGTTGTTGTTTGCAGTTGTTTGCGTTTTGTTTCTGATTTGAGAAGATCTTGTAATTCCATTCCTGATGTTGTTGATATTGATTGAAGTGGTTGTGCTGGATTAGTGCTGTCTTGTGGTTTCTCAAGTAATTCACTCACAGATAATCCCTTCACTAACAAGTATACACATTCAAGACAAATCTCACCAAACATATCCTTATCGAATTCGTTCCCAATAGATCCGGAAATTGTAAGTAATAACATAAACACTTTATTTTTGTCAAATACAGAAACAACATTGTTAATCGAAATATCATCGAGTGATACACCATTAGGTAGATCATCAGCCACAATCACGCCCTTGTTTTGTTTACTCGAGATTGAACTATTAGCTGGTGATATAGCAATAACATTCCTTACTAAATATAACACTAATTTCAATATTTGATTTTCCCGAGGTTCTCGATCCAATCTCAGTTTCTTAATCACAGGCAACACCAAACGAATTATACTTTTCAACACCGACCCTTGTTGAAACAGTAAGATCAATTTCTTATACCCGACTTGAACTTTTCTAATTTCCGAAAACATCAAACGTTGCAGTTCCAGTAAATCACCCGTGAATTCAACAGGCCAAGTTAATAATACAAGTAATTCAAGACATGCCAATTTAATCTTATCAATTCGTATCCCATGTTTCCCCTTATCATATTGACACATGATCATGATTAAATCCTTGACTAACCCCGAATCATTACATGCTAATGCAACAGCATAATTATTTTGTCGTTCATCAACGGCTCTAATCCATCGTTTTAAATCTTTAAGACATGCTAAGGCATCATGACCGAGTTTATAAGGATGTGGAATAACTGTTGAGGTATGATCAGGACCTCCTAAAGCTGAACAAAGTACCGCGATATGGGCTTGAAGAAGTTTTTGTGCTGGTGTTTGATTTGGTTGTAAGGTGGTTGTAAGGGTTCGTATACGATCCTGATGTGATTCAGAATCTGAATCAGGAGTAGTATCAGCAGTCTGTTGGATAGGTTCCTCATCGACTATGAAGTCACCTAGTTCTTCGTAGGTATCTGTATCTGAACTCATAATGGAGTGTGTGTTTGAGTTAATATGCTTTGATGGATGTTAACGCGTTTTTTACAACCAACGCGTACAACAAAGGTCTTTTTCACGACATTGTCTGCGACATTTGAAAGGTATGCGACATTGACTAATTACTGACGTATTTTTCTAGAAACATGGGGAGGTTTATTTAGAGTGGCATTTCATTTACATAATGCTGAAGAAAACTGTTACTGTTAATGAGTAATGACTCATATTAATTTTCAGAGAATCTTCCAGAACACTCATACAATTAAGGTTGTAAGGAGAACTTTCCAAAAACGGCAGTAGTTTCCCATTGTTTTAGCAATTTAATACGAAAGATTTCCAATTTAGTAAGGATTTAATATCCATTGATGAAAAAAACGTAAGAGGACCGAGACGATGAGAGTTAGATTTAAGTCTTGGCGAATACATACATTAACATCAATGATTGATTTATGTCAAATTTAACTTTTTGAGTTTTGTTTTTTTGTAAAACCAAAAGGTAGGTAAAGTTTAAAGTTTATTCTGTGGTTGTAGTTCCGGCTAGTAACTTAAATTGCTAAGGTTAATTCTTCCTGGAAGTATCCAATTCCGAAACAGTTCACCGATACCATCACCATGTATTTGGGTTAAATTTGATTAACTTGGTTGATTATTGGTTGGAATTGTTTTTAACCCCTGGTGCACTTCAGTTCCGCCTGGAAGTTATCTTATCCAGCAACATTAAAACGGAAATAATAATAATAATAATAACAACAACAACAACAATACAAAGAGTTCTTGCCCCGCAGTGGACTAGCTGAAACCCACCACATTATATCTCTTTGTGATTTTGTTTTTGCAAAACAATAATCAACTATTGTTTACCATTTCTTGTATTGTTTTCCACATATTAGGGGGCTTAAAGGGGTAATTCATTTCTCCGCACCGAAAAAAAAAACCACCAAAAACCACCAAAAGAAAAAAAACCCACCAAAAGAAAAAAAAAAAGCTTCCACTATAAAAACACAAAACTAGAACAAGGAAGTGAATCTTAGCCAAGAGTTTTCTTTTTCTAGTTTACACGTCATGACAGAAACTAGTGATTCTAAGAAACGGAATCGGATTCCTTCGAGTTGTTCAGTATGTCGAAAACGAAAATCTAAATGTGATCGAGTAAGACCAATTTGTGGATCTTGTAAAAAGAAATCAATTGCTCATTTATGTCATTATGAAAGTAGTAATTCACAAAACCACCAACTTTATAATGATTCAAAGTTAATGATTAGTATACCTCCTCCACCTACTGGTGTTCCATTTTATAGACCAGGATATCAACCACAACAGCAACAGCAGCAACTACCTCCACAACAACAGCATCAATATCAATCATCGTTACTTCTACCTCAGCCTCAATTAGCACCAGTTATACAACCACCACAAAATATTCCCATACCCACACTAGACAAATATCTTAGTCCCATACAACCTTCAATACCAGCACCGCCAATACCACCTGCGGCGCCTCAGCCCCAACAACAAATTCAACCTCAACAACAACCAATAGCCACCACACAACCAAACATCCCCTCATTACTAATCTCCGATCCAATCCCACCACAAACAGTACCACCACAATCTCAACCACTACAATCTCAACCACCACAACCTCAACCAATACCACCAAATTCAAATTCACCTGCTAACTCCATACCACCCCTCCTAGCGAAAACTCATTCGGAATCTCTAAATTCTCCTCCTGTTCCAACACCATCAACAATATCCCTGACATATACTGATCGAGCCGGCCCACCGGAAATATCCCCGTCCAATTCCGTCACCAGTATAAATGAATCATTTTCTCTGTATTCACTTGTGCTGATTCCATTAGGTCCTAATTCCTCCTTACAAGTTAGTCCTGAGGATCGGATGAGTGTTTTCACCAATGCTAGTTTCTCGATGAATTTAGAAGGACCGATTTGGCAACAGCATGGGACATTAAGTTATATTGGATTGACCAAGAGTGATCCGTTTATTAAATTGTTTCGGAATTTCACTGTGTTGTTATTGAAGGCAGGATATATGTCAAAGTTCTTAAAGAAGGAACGAAGAAAAAGGAAGCATGGTGAGACTGGAGGGGAAGCTAGTGGTAGTGAAGTTACTGGTGGTGGTGAAAAGCTTGGGGAGAAACGATTACATTTAAGTAATGATAAAGTGGGTCTGGATAAACAAGAAATTGATAAGAGGAATCTTGTAGCGGAAGATTTATTGATTATGCAAAAGATTGTTCGAGAAGAAGATGATGAAGAACAAGAAGATAAAACTGGGATTCCCCAACCTCCAAATATAAGAAATAATCCCATTAGTTTATTCCCTGGTATTGAATCGTTATATTCCAGTGAGAAGACTAAACAAGATTATTATAAACTAGTTGAAAAGATAATTATTGAAATATTACCGTGCAAAATGAATTTATTTATCTTGTTTTCTCGATTCTTTAAATATGTTCACCCATTTATACCAATAATTGATGAACATGTCTTGTTAATGGATGTTAATTCTCCCCTAGATCATTTTCCTGAATTCACCAAGGATTATCATAAACATATCAATATTAGAAATGATGAAGATTTACGAATAATGGGGATACTTTTGTTAGTTATGAGATTAGGATATATGAGTATGATTCATAATGATTCGATATATAACAATTATAATCCTGATGAAACTTCAATCATTCAAGAAATGAAGAATAAACTTGATTCCAAGACATTTGTACATGTTATAAACTTGTGTATTTCCGATGGATTGCTTGCAAGTCGTTCCTCGTTTAAATTAGTTCAATTGTTAACCTTACTTTACTTTTATCGACAAATAACACCTGATGATTCTCATGGGATAAGTGGTGCTGATCTGCATATCTTGTTTGGAATAATTATGCGACATGCTATGGCTATTGGGTTAAATCGAGATCCTACATTTTACTCCACACATGAGTCAATATGTAATAATGCAGCATTATGTCGAACTTGGAGATTTCTCTGGCATTATCTTGTTGTTGTTGATGCTACTAGTGCTATACATACTGGTACAAATTTAAATTTAATGAGTTATGAAATTTGTGATGTTCAATTACCAAAATATGAAAAGACATCGACTTGGAATCGTACATTTGAAAGTTTTGCTGCTATTTGTAAATCATATAGAAATATTGTTAATAAGATTAATAACGTTAATCAAAAACCAAAAATTGTTGATATTTTGACGGAAACGAATCATTTAGAGAAGTTATTTTTTGAAATCTTTGGGAAAGATTTCTTTCGGGATGTTGTTTGTAAACCAGCACCAATACCTCCTACCCTGAATGGATTTGATATTCGAAGTCAAGAACATGAAGAATCTTTGGTGAAAGTTATGAAATATTGTATGTTTATTCAATTGAGAACAAACTTATCAGGAATGTATTATATGATTGCTATACATTATGAGAATGTATACAATGAAAGTAAAACCCCTTCCATGAATGCAGGAATTGAATTGTTCAAGATATATATTAAATCAGTGGTACAATTGGTATACATAATCTCATACGTCTTAGACAATTCTGTGGAGTTATTTGGAAAGAATTATGATTTTTATTTAACCTCACAAAATGAACGATATATGATCAAGACACATTCATTCTTAACATCATTCTTTGTGAGGTTATTACATCAAAAGAAGGATCTATCATTTCAAGTATATAAAGATCCTAAAGTTCAACCAAGACTTAATGTAATTGATAATTTATTTACTATGGTACTTGTGGAAGCTGAATTATTTGTGGGTAATTTCCGTAAACTTTCCCGAACATATATTAATTCCTATCGATTATATATAATCACATATATAATTCTTCGACAGTGTATTGAAAATGCTGATGTTTTTTTTCAAAAATCGTTACCTGATCATGGATTTTTCCATCATGGAACCAATATGATTGAATTTTTCACAGTGGGGGAACTCAATCGATTATGTAAATTATGTGGTGAGTTCAAGACAGCTAAGGAACAACAAGAGAAATTGAAACAACAAAGAAGATTACAACAACAACAACGACAACAACAACAAGTGAATATGGTTAAACCAATGACTCCAGCAGAAAGTTTTGGATATAGTACTCCTGGAGATATTAGTAGTTTGTTTTTTGATGATGATGATGAAGATGGTAATGGTTATATGTTTGAAGATATGGAAGTTAAGAATGTTGATTCTAGTTTTACAAGTGATGATTTTTTGAAATTGTTTGATATTTATGGGGATTTGAAGGATCATCTCACATAACTTAACTTAACTTAACTTAACTGAGCGATAGCGAAGTTAAGTTGAATAGTTTCTTAGCTTAGAGAAATTAAAGCAGAGTAGCTGTTATAACAGTAGTGACTAGAAAGCTTTTAAAATCCGAAGGAAGATGTAATCAAATTAAACAAGTTTCTAAGTAATTTCTCATATACTAAATATATAAATAGAAGCTGCTTTACTACACTCTTTTTAAATTAGTTTAAGTTATAGAAATAAATAGAAAAGGGGTTTTGACGATTAGTCATATATGTCTAAGGATACTTTTACAAATCAGGAATTAACCCCGAACCGAGACTAAATGATTTTTACCCGACCCGTTAAAGCCCCTCAAGAAAAAAAAAGAAAAAAAAAAAAAGAGAAAGAAATAACTAAGAAATATCAACTGTAATTTCTATATTACTTCGTTATCAGTAATAAAGATCACTTGAATATGCAAAGTTCATTTCAAGTCAGTGAAAAACAGAAACAAAAACGGAAACGTATCACATTATCATGTGTTAATTGTAAGAAACGGAAAGTTAAATGTGATCGAGGTAATCCTTGTAAAGCATGTATTAAATATCATGGAATTTGTGAATATCCCAATTCAATATGGACTACAACCAATGAGAATGGTACGGGAGAGACATATCAAATACATGGTTTTGATGCGACTAAGCAGCAGCTGCAGCAACAGCAGCAACAGCAGCAACAGCAGCATCAACCACCGTTAGCTGAGTTAAAGCCACAACGTAAACAGTCCAAACGGTCAAAGGTACAAACTGTACCACCAGCTGTACCACCAGCTGTACCACCAGCTATCCCATCAGCTATCCCATCAGCCATCCCACCAGCTATCCCACCAGTACCTCCTGTTGAATCCCTTCATACTTCCGATTCAATTAATTCTCTTAAACAAAGAATCAATGAAATTGAACTGATGTCATTAGGTGCATCGCCAAATCCTCAGGATTCAATCCAACTTCCACCAATTAAGAAACTTCCCTTTAATTGGAATGAATATAAATATAACCCTGATCATAATCCAACATATATTGGAATAAACCCTTACTCTTCTGATAGGGAAACTATAAATTTCTATGAAGGGTATACTTCATTGTTTATTCAAGATAAAGCACGAGTACATAATTATGGTCCATTTGCATGGATGACGATAATGAATAAAGATCCTGGTTCAAGAAGTCTTTGGAAGTTTGTTCTTAGTCAAAGTTTTAACAAAATTGAAAAACAATTAACTGGAACAGTTAGAACTAAAACGATTAATCATGATAAAATTATGGCCCAAGTGGAAGATGGTACGGCATTTGACGTAAATAGTGAGACAGAAATTGCTTTTCGTGATAAAGTTGTTGATCGTGAAGGGTATAATGATTTGAGATTGTATGGGAATGTCAGGAGGAAAACTAGTTGTGTTAGAGGGACTGTAGCAGGAACAGGAACAGTTCCAGCGACAGCGACAACTGGAAATGGTACTGTGACAAACGGTAGTATTACTGATACTAGTGGAATAGCACCAGCTGGTGCTGTTCCAACTGATTCAACTAAGACGTCCCCACCCTCCACAGTACAAACTCAACGTATGGCCATGAATAAACATGCCATAGCATTAGGTCTAACCCTTTATGAAGGTAAAATTGATCAAGAACTTCAATTAATTGAGAAAATAACCATGATTCTCCCCAAACAGAAAGTTATATGGAAATTAATTAATCGATTCTTTCAAGGGGTATATCCATATATGCCATTTTTAGATGAACAATATTTCCATCAAGAAATGACAAGAATCTTAGGAAATGAAGCTTATAACGACACTTTTCTTGATTCACTTAAAGTTGAAAAACGTTTAGATTTTGCTTATATTGGTATCCTCCTAATTATACTTCGTTTAACATACCTTCTGTTGTTTTCCAATAGAAATGGGGTAAATCAAACAAATTTAACTACTAATGACCCTTCATATCAAGCACAAGAAATTAAATATCTCTTATCTAATCCTATAGATATAGATGTCATTGCTATGGCGCAATTATGTCTTGATCAATTTGATATCTTTCACAAATGTAATCTTGTCATTTTACAATGTGCATTTTTTATGAGGTTGTATCACATGTTTGCCCCTGAAGATGGAGATGGTGCTGATGGAGGAGATTCTCAAATATTCAGTGGAACAATTATTCAAATGGCATATTCAATGGGACTTAACAGAGAACCAGATAATTTTCCTGATGTTTCAAATGATGATCGGGTGAATAATTTAGGAAGAAAGATTTGGTTATTTTTAATTATTGGCGATTTAATCCAGGGTTATCAATATGGAAATCCAATGAGTATAAGTCAACGTACCTTTGATACAAAATTACCTTATTATAAATCAGGAAATGAAAATGTTAAGGATGTGGAATTAGAAAAACATGTTATTAGTACGTTTGCATATTTTGAAAAGTATTATTTAAAATTGGTGGCAATATTAGATGTTAGTATTGATGTTAAAAAACATGTTAGTTTACAAGAATTAACGCAATTGATTTCTGATTTTGAAATAACTTTAAATGATAGTTATGGGTTACTTAAGTTCTTTTTGGTACCATTTGCACAAGACAACTATACTTATCCTTTCATTAAAGCTATGAAATGTAAGAATTATATTAATATGAAGATGTTTTTAAATACAGTGTTGTTTCATTTATATTTACACTATGAAAAGACAGACACCAAATTTGCCTTTTTCTATTTAAAGAAAATACTTGCCAGTTTATGTGCCGAATTCATTCCATGTATGTTTCAATTAATTACCGATAATTACCTTAATTTTGGTCCTGTGGCTGATTTATTTCTTAATCCAGCCCTTGAATTAATGTTACATAAATCAGTACAATTCATAACGGCAATATTAGTCAGAGTAAATTCAACAATTTACAAACTTAGATATGTTGATACAGAAAACCATGATGCTAAACTTTGGGATGATCCACCATATCGACTTAATTATGCTAAACTTGTGAAATTTCTGAAGATTCTTGCTAAAATTATGAAATTCTGCATTGCTGCTATATCTCGTCTAAGTCAACGATATTATTATGCTTGGAGATTAACTAAAGCACATGGATATATGGGGAATATAATTATGGGTACGGAATTTTATAAAACAACCAAAGAAGATCCAATTTTATTAATTGACATGACTAATGAACAAATTACCGAGTTGTTAAATATCAGTGAAGCAGCATTAAAGAAATATACTAAACATGGTTTAGATATCTTGAATGAAGATATTGATGTGATTAATCATTGTGCTAAAGTAAGTACCCCACCTCCAGAAATACCTCCAGAACCAGTGCAACAGCAGCAACAGCAACAGCAGCAGTCAGTTGTACAACCAATGCAACCACTAGCACAACCACCAGCACAACCACCAGCACAACCACTAGTACAACCACTAGTACAACCACTAGCACAGCCACCACATTTAACTGAATCATTTCCAACACCTTCGGTAGGCTCTTTAACAGATGAAGATTTTGCATGTTTACAAAATGAAGAGATTGATAAGTTATGGTATCAAATGGCAGCCATGAAACAAAATAAACCCCCAGCAGCAGCAACAACAACTACATTGAATCAACAACAGACAGGTTATAACATTACCTTCCCGACAAATGTCAATATTAATCAAGGATATGACATGGCCTATCCTGTATTTGGATCTCCTATTATGAATATGGCTATGGGTGATGAAATGGACTTATTTAATGCATTATCCATTGATCAATTATTAGGATTAACTCAAGATTAATAGACCTTAATATAAAATATATAAAATATATAAATAAATATATAAAGCCCTGTATAGAAGTACATCCGGGTAACTTTACTCATCGTAGAGTATAAAAACAAAATCTGTTGAAGAAAAAAAGAAAAAGAAAATTTTTCAGTTGTTAATTGAAGTCTTTCTATAAACATTAATTGAATATAAGGTAATGATTATCTTATATTTAATAAATGGAAGTAATCTTCTAAATTCTTTATCTTCAAGAGAGGGAGAAGAGAGAAAACGTTTATATGACGACAAAAAGCTGTGCACCAGTCTGATGTACTCAATATATGACAGACCATAGTTATACCCAAATTTCTGATTTACGTTTTTATTTTGTTTTTCCCTGTTTAAAAGAGAAGAGTTTAAGAAGAGACATGTTGATAATGTAGAATTGTATTACAGTGTTCATACTGTCATGTGTGTGTTTGTGAGTGTTGGTGATTAAGTTCACCTGGTTTGTTTTCCATCAAGACAACAATGTGACATGAAGATTTATACACTTGATTTGTATGTTTGTTCTTTGAAGTTTTCCGAATAACCCGGGGGAAGGTAAATATCTCGTAAACTCTGTGTGTGTACGTAAGTTTGTGTGGCTGGAATTATCGAATTATCGAATCATCAAACAGATACGCAAGGAACCAGGTATTGCATCATTTATTTATTGATTAATTTTCAACTGTATTAAATGCATAAATTGTACGATTAGAGAAATCGTCAATGCACCACTTGACAATGACGTACTTGATCATTTTAATGCGCCATGTTTTGTAAGAAAATTTTCTTGGATAATGCGCAAAATTTTTCTTGAATCCTGTGAAAAATAATGATCTAGTATTCATATCAACAAATTCAAACTCCTTTCAGATAAACACGTTCTTAAAGGAGAGAAAAGAGACAAATAAAGACAAAGAGATAAGCCCGTTGACTAATTACGTCATTTCGTGTCAATAAACTTTTCACAATTTTCATTCTCTTTCTCTCCCCTCTCAAAACTTTAACTCCTTTCATCATCTCCCCCCGAAAACAATCTGAAATAACTCCTTTCCAATCCCCGTTTTTTACACCGTTACGCATATTTTCTGATGCACTAATTCTCTTTCTGTCTGGTTTAAAAAAATATACCCATTTCTGGAGAAGTAATTAATCGCGTGTTCTCACAGTTAAACATCCATAGATAAAAAATGTTTCAGAAATACGAATATGCTCTTGTTGTCGTCAAGAGAAACATTCCCTCTCAATGTGGAATAACTTAATCTCACATTTCCTTAACGGTACCCAGCATAACTCCGCATTTCTTTCAGTAAGTATAATCTACATCAAGAAATTATGAACTCTGAAACGAAGAAGGGGGAGGGCTTTAATCTACGTGTGCTTCGCGTGTATTGATCGCAATCTACAACGCAGGTCCAGACTTTCTCTCCCAAGCTCAGCCATGAAAAATGGGTCAACGCGTTTCGCGTATAGTGCCGGTTTTGTGAGTGTTTAAATTTAGCGTGATCTTTTCATTGTTTGAGCAGTTTTGTCTTTTTTTTCTTGGTAGAGACAAATCAGAGAAAGAAAAAATTGGCGTTATATTTTTTTGTGCTATTTTTTAAATGTATTATGCAGTTTTTAAGGGGGAAGAAACTAAAAGGAAAGACAGTTGGAAAGGGTTATTTTAATGTTTATGTCGCGTGTAGTAAAATAATAGAACTCGGGGATTAGGAACAATAAGAAATGGGTGTCCCTACCGAAAGGGAAGTTTTTAAATTTTGACATGTTTCCAAGTTTAGTTCTGAATTTTGTTTGAGATTGGTATGGAAGTTGATTGAAACTAGACTGACACACAAGATGTGATGCTGTTGATGGTGTAACATCTGCAACACTTAACTTAAAGCTTGTTTTTTTTCTAAGAAGAGTCTATTATCTTATTTTTTAAAAGGAGGTATGAAGCAGCGAATTGGTTGGGGTAAACTTCATGCAAGAACAAGCATCCGTTGTATAGTGAATCTTTAATTAAAAGTTTTCCGTGGCTGGTTAAAAAGAAATATTTTTTTACCTTGTAACAATGACACCACGAATTTTTTTTTTTTTTTTTTTTACTTTTTTCAGACACAAAAAAATTATTTTTTTGCAATTTGATCCCAAAGGGGTATAAACATTGAACACCAATTTAAATGAAGCCTTAACCAGTAATTATAAATAACACTCGATTTCCAAAGATTAACTTTGACTTATGTGGTTTATTTCACCATCATACCACTTCAATATGACCTCCTCCCTTGATTTAAAAGCATTACAAGTATTCATTTCTGGTCCTGTGACCCAAGATATGATTCATAAACTTGTTGTGGCTACATTACAAGTTATTCCTTGTAAAGATACCAAATCTCAAACATATACTTCAACTCAAGATATGAAAGTTAAACCATTACCTTCATTAATGACTTTTTTAACTAAATTAGTAAGATATACTAATGTATATACTGGAACCCTTATGGCTACTTTAGTTTATTTAAACCGACTTAAGGCAAGATTACCCAAGAACTCCCAGGGATTACCATGTACTAGACATAGAATTTTATTAAGTTGTTTAATCTTATCATCAAAATTTCATAATGATTCTTCTCCAAAGAATATGCATTGGGCTAAATATACCGATGGATTATTTACCACTCAAGATATTAATTTAATGGAACGTCAATTGACATTCTTGTTGAATTGGGATTTGAAAGTTAGTAATCTGGAAATGATTGAAGCTTTGGATAGTTTCTTGGAACCTATTAGATATGACTTGATTAGAAGATCAAAAGTCAAGATGTTCTTACAAAGACAACACCAAGAAAAGCAACAACAACAACAACAAGAAGAAGAAAGTTATCCTACATCCCCAGTATCAGTCACACCAACTCATTCAAGATCTTCTTCAACCGTATCATCAATATATCATACTCGTTCAAGTTCAACAAGTTCAATTTCATCAATTACAACAACAGCAACATCAATTTCGGGTGAAACTACTGTTGATCCAATAATTGAATTGACAGCATTAAAAGAAGAAATGGAATTAAAGAACTTATTAAAACTGTTGAATTCTGGTTCTTATGCTGCTCAACAAATGGCATATGTTTATAATTAGAGATAGAATTGTAATGTTTTGGAGGGTGTTTTTTTATTTCTTTGGGTTTTGGGTTATTTTCCGGGTTTTTTAGTTCTTTTGGCATTAGTATTTTGTATTTTGTATTTTGTATATTTTACATTCGTTTTAATGGATATTATTAAGTAACTAAAATGTAGCCAGAGAGAAAGAGAGATGTATATGCTAGCAAGTTTTACTCATTCGGTAAGCGACCTCCACTTTGTAATAATTGATGAAGGGTTGGCCGTTCTTTACCTCCACGACCAGGGCCACCTTTAGAATTACCTCGAGAACCGCCTCGAGAACTACCACCAACTCTCCTGGAACTAAAACCTTTACTGGGACTAAAACTTTTACCTTTTCTCCTACCACCTCTATGTTTAGGTTTAAATCCACCGTCACTCTTACCACCGCCTCCTCCTCCACCTTCTCCGCCTCTTACATCTCCAGCTCCACGTTTACCACCACTATCACCATTAGCACGCAGTTTGAAACTAAATTCTGCCCTACCTCCTCGTTTACCTCCTCGTTTACCTCCATATCCATGTTTACCTCCACGTTTACCTCCACTTAAAGTATTAATCTGGGCAAAACTAGAATTTGCTATAGATCCATCACCATCTCTCAGGTTATTACCTGAGACATCTTCGCCATTTCCAAATGATGTATTATCCAATGTTGTTGAATTTCTTTGATCTTTAGGTGTATATATTGAATCACGACGAGAACTATTACCAAGTACTCGAGCATTTGCCACTGCTACTGTGTTGGGGTCTATGAATTCTTCTGGCGGTGTTTGATGGCTGGTACTTCTACTCATTGCTAATTGAATGAAATCAGCTGCTGATTGCGTTTGCGTTTGCGTTGGTGCTTGTTGCACTGCTTTTGGTGCTTGTGGGATTGGTTTGGAACGCGGTTTCGAAGGATGTGTATGTGGCTTTGGCTGGGGAACTTGTTTCAAACGATCAGGATGTACTTTAAGTGCTAGCACAGGCGCAGGAACAGCAGGAGTAGAAACAGGTTCTACTTCTTCAAAGGGACGTTTTCTATTAATGTTAGTATTTGATCGATTATCAGAATTAGGACCTGATGGTTTAGGTCCTGTAGGTGTGGTTTTAGATTGATAATGATCGTGTTTAGATCGATTATCCGATCGGGTATCCAATCTTTGATCTGATCTGGCTGATCTATTTTCCAACCTGTTTTCTGGTCTGGTATCTGACCTTTCTATTCTTTTATCTGATTTCTCTGATCTAGAATCTGGTCTAGAATCTGGTCTAGAGTCTGGTCTTCTATCTGATCTGTCTGATCTAGACTCAGGTTTTCTCTCAGATTTGGTATCTGGTCTATAACTATCAGTAACTCGACGTTCATGCCCTGATCTACTTTCAGATTTTTCGATTCTTGAATTATATTCATATTGTCTAACTTCATCCTTTGAAGAATGACCATTAGATTGATTTGATGGACGATAACTATCATATTCCAATCTTGGTTTCTTAAGTGACGGAGAAGCGGAACTGGGAGGTTCTTGTGTATGAGCACGTGACACACTACTACTTCTTGGACCTTGAGGAATTGCCATTGGTTGTACGATTTGTACTGGCTTGAATGGGATGGACATTGGTACGGGTTCTTGAACTTGAGTTTCACCAGGTGCATTGGAAAAGGTTTGTATAGTGGGGGTAATAATCGGAATAGCCGTTTGTACAGCACGAGGTGTTGGTGTAGGTGTAGATGCTTCTATTATTGGCTTATTTGGTGTAGATTGGGTAGAATCTTGAGGACGAATATAAGTATTGGACCCAGGAAGTTTACTTGGTTGATTAAAAAATTGAAATGATTTACTAATAGCTTGGGGATTGGAAGGTACGGTAATTCTGGAAGATATACCCTTATATTTAAGCACGACATATTCTTGTTTATTCCTTTTCCATTTTTCATATTCTTCGGCCAAGATCTTACAAAATTGCTTTTGTACGGGGATATTATTAATCCCCTTTAATGTTCTAAACACAACTTTGAATTGAAATGGAAGAACTTTATTTAAGAATTCATCAATTAATTCATCTTCTTTAGATTCATCATCAGTTTTAAATCTATTCCAATGCATATCTTCTTGTCCGAAAAATTTCAATATTTCAAACACCGAATGTAATTTACTTTCTAAATTCATCCAAAAATTAATCAATTTTTTTTCAATTACAACTTCAACCATAATTGTAGGTTTCCGTTTATCAAGAAATTCCAAAACATCCTTCATTCGAGCATTCTTCCCAATTTGTTTTTCCAAATTTTCAATAAATTGAGGACCAACATTGAATAAATGAATGATAAATGTATCATCTAATAATTCAAGTAATTTCCGATATTGTTCAATATTCCCAAACTCATTAGTAATACCTAAATTCATAACACATCGCTCTTTAATTTCGAAATTCTCAGGATCACGGAAATATGCCAGGATACCCCGGAAATGACGAAGACCAATAGTTAGATATTGTAACCATTGTTGAGGATTGTTTCCCTGAGGTGGAGTTTCCTTGGCATATGCTGGAATAAAGGTTTTATTGATTTCTTCCTTCCAATTATTGAATAATTCGGAGGCTTCACGTAAAAGACGAGTGTTTTTCACAGTAGGATCTTCTTCTTCAGTAATGGGGGAAGTAACAGTGGTATCTATTGAAGTTGCTGGCTCAGATGGAGTATCTGGGTTGGAAGGTGCAACTTGCATATTTGAATAGGGAAGTGAATTGATAGTTTCAGAGACATTTGCTAGGTTGGTATTGGCAACAGTGGTAGTAGTAACAATAGGAGCAACCGGGACAGCGTCCTCCTTGGGAGTGACGGCTGCTGCAGTAATAACAGTAGTAGGAGTACCACTGTTAGTATCAGCAACAGTTGGTGATGCAATATTGTTATTTAACATGATGGTAGTAATGCTCGTACCTGAATCAACGTTGGGAATTACTGGTGCAACAATTGGAGTTTCACTAGTAGGAATTAATGGAGAAATTGGTTTTGTCTTTGGACTGACGTTTTCGTCAGTGAGATATTCAAGACCATTCATAGAAGAAAGAAAGACGAAAGAGAAGGTGAAAAGAAAGAAGGTTGTTCTATACTATATCGGGAGAGAGTTTCTGTTGGATCAAATTTAGAGTTTTTTAAGATTTTCTTTTTGGTCTTAAAAAGATGAATTTTTTTTCTGTAAGGGGTTGACGTGTAGAGGCGTAAACGTCAAACAGTGTTATTCGTTTGCAAAGGAAGGTATTCATATATGTTAATGGTATATCTAACATGTGTAAGTTGATGTAACAGTAGAACACATATTGATAAACAGATTTCTTGTTATTCAGTTGTAATTGGTAGCTGTAATTGGTAGCTGTAATTGGTAGCGTATACTTCATATCTGATTAACCGGAGGGGCGCTCTACAATTGAGAGATATTTGGATTCTAATATTCTTCGTAAGAGACATATATCAACAATAGTTACTACTTCAACGTGAATAGTAAAAGTTAATCTACAACCGATTTTCCTTTTTTGGTGGTATTCCGATTTAGTCTCCGTGATTTGCTTGGGCACGACCTTTCCTTATCTTTAAATACAACTATAAATTATTCGGTTATATGTGCTACATGCACACCCTATATAAATCACACATTTAAATCCATATACTTGTATATGTTTCTATTTCTTAACCAATTATATTATATATTTTTCAATAGATAATCCAAGTTTATCTCCTTCAATGGTGTTACCGAACCCCGGTCGTATTCCGTTATATCCTGTATATAAGTTTATTCCTTTTCCTTTTTTTTTGTCTTTTGTCTTTTTCTTTTTTTGCCGTGGTGTTTAAACAAAAAAAACGAATCACTCAAAATTTACTAATCCACAGTTGAATTACTCATTTAAGAATATTTACCTTTTTATTTACTTTACTTCTCATATTTATTTTTTTACATTTATACTAGCATATTACATTATTTTTCATGAAACCAATACTAAGTGCAAGCAGTAGTCAGTGCATAGCTAGAGTAGGCACTAGATTATCCATACCATATGTTCTAGGTTGTTGCGCAACAGGTTGTATTAGAACAATACAACCTTATATGAGTTCGTTTGAACATCGCCGATTGTTTAGTCATTCATATAAGTTAATGAAGGATGAAAAGACATTAAAGAATTTAGCATCTAATTTACAAAAAGGAACCCTTACATCAGAACAGAAGAAGAAAGAAAAGACGAGTAAAGAAGGGGAGGATACGACAAGTGCCGGAGGTGCTAGTAAACAAGAGGATCAATCTACTTCCCCAGTGACTGAACAGTCTGGAGAAGAGTCTCAGGGACAAACAACTGGTGCAGCTACAGCACAAGTTCAAACTCAACAAGAAAACAATGAAGTGGTTCAACAACTGACTGCGGGACAATCGGACACTACTACTTCACCAATAACTCAACATACATCTCAACCAACCACATCACTGCTGCTGCTGCTGCAACATCAACAACAGCAACAACATCAACAACAACAACAGCAACATACAAAACCACGTCGTTATATCCCTATTGCGGAAACTCATGGTGATAAATTAACTAATAAACTTATACACGACGCGTTTGATTCAATTTCTAAACTTACATATGATGACATGAGACTTCAACAATTATTTAATCCTGATGGTCAACCTCCCAAACATTACCTTGATCGTCATGCTCTTTTCAAATCCATTCCTGATAAAATCAATATAAATAACCCAAAAGATATGAATCGTATTTGGGAAATATATGATAAATTCGCCCAGTTAGATGATGATAAGGGGATGCATGATAAATATTATCGACTGTCTGTAGGATATCTTACTGAATTACAACGATTACGTCAAGAATATAATCGTATAGATCGGAAATTTAAACGATTAAGAAAAGAATCAGCTCCTGGTAGTTTAGTATCAAGTGCATTCACAGCTGATCGATCAATTCCTCAAGTTCCTTATAATGTATTGGGGTTTGATCGTACATTTCTGGGTATGCCAATAAAAATGGGAGTTGAAGAAGCAATTTTCCCCAAGGAATTTATTGAAGATTTAGCAAATGTAACTGAAGATGGTACAATAATTTTACACAAGAATGAATGTGATTTTACTGAATCAGATGATAGAATAGCTAGAATCGATTTAACCAAAGTTCGTAGTGTCCATGATATGATTCAAAGAAATACAGGAACAGTTTATCATCAACTGCCTACTCCAACAACTACAACACCTGACTTGGAGGATGAAAATGATAATTATATTTATATTTCATCAATAAAGAATTATAGAACATTAGAATTCGCCTTTGATGAAACTAAACGAATTAAACGAGAAATTCTTCTGATGCAAACATCATTAATACGAGAATTTGAAGAGAAAATGCAACAGGGGTTCCGTACTGGGATGTACATGGGATTAGATCCTCAATTTAAATCAAATCAATTCTCACTTATTGATTCCAAAACTGATGCAATAATGGAAATTCCCTTGATTCCCTTGTATGCTAAATTTGCTAATACTCCAAGAAGACAACAACGATTATATACTCATTTATTCAAAATGTTTGTTATTAATGTTGATGAACATTTAACTGATGTTATTAGAATTAGTAGATTCCCCGAATATCAACTTAGACGATTTATTCTGCAACAAATGAGAAATATAAGACTTGCGGTGAAATTTAAATGTGATTTAAGATCAATAAGAGTGAAATTAAACACAAATATTCATGCAGTTGTGTTTAAACCTTATATTGATCGAAATTATTCCAGAATTTATTGGTTAAAATCACCTAAATTAAGAACCAGGTCGAGAATAACTAATAGAAAACGAGCATTACGTGTGAAATGGACAACGGTTGAGAAGTTATTGAAACGAGAAGATTCAAGACAACGTCAACCACAACGGTTTCAGTAGTTTAGTTTTTATATAGTTCGATTTTTGTTGATTTTATAGATAGTCTTTCTTTTTTGGTCATAGTACACGACCCATAAATTATCGCAGTAAAAAAAATTTTTTTCAGACAACCAAGAAGTATACTACAAAGAAACAACCTCTACGTTTGACAAGTATATACCCACCATGGCATATAAGAAAGTTGGTCCTCCACCAAAGGGACTTCCTCCACTTCCAAAATTAAGAATTAGACGTCCAGTACGTGCTGGAGAACAAACAACCAACCCTTGTACAATTGCTATGTCGACATTATTGAATTGTTGGGCTTCAAATGGTGGTGATGGTGCTGCTGTATGTTTAACATATGCTAATGAATTAAAGAAATGTATGGAGACTCAAAGTAAAGACCAAGGACGTAGAAATAATATCAATTATCATACTGCTAGATTATATCCTCGATTAAAGGGACGTAAGGATTAGAAATAGAAAAGTCATTTTCTCGTGGGGCTTTTACTTGTATATATCATGAGAATACGGTTACAATAAACATTTTTTAGGAAATTTCCTTTGTAAGATTAAATCACTATAAAACTACTAGCTTACTTGAAAACCTTACCATCAGCAATTTCTCTCTTTTCACCATTGACAACAACTGGTTCATCCCAAGCAAACATATTGTTGATAAAGTTCTTGGATTCTTCATCATTGGCATCTAATTTGGTAAATTCATAAGATTCCCAATCTGGAGCAACATCAAAGGCTGGTTTATAGTCTTGACCTCTAACTAAGAAAGCACCAGTAATACCATTGTTGTTGTTTTCACCATAAACAACCATACAACCAAACATATACTTGGTAGAAGCAGATAATCTGTTAAAGAATCCACCAACCAAGTTATTGGACATAAAGGTTAAAGTTAATTCATCGTTATATTTGTAATCAACTTTCCATAATGACCATTCTTCTGGATCATATTGATTCTTCCAGAACCAAGGAATAGCAGTTTCTCTAGTTTCTTCATTTGAATAAACTCTCTTCCATTCATCTAAAACAGCCTTTGGTTTACCCAAGAGTTCCAATGGATGTTTTGGCTTTGGAGCTTCAGCAGGAGCAGCATCTTCTTCTTTAACTTCCTTCTTAGCTTCCTTCTTTGGAGCAGCAGCAGCTGGCTTTTCCTTCTTTTCCTTCTTTGGTGGAGTATAAACTAAAGCTTGTTCAGGAATAACAAAGTCAGCGAATCTACCATTGAAAAAGGCATGTTTAGAGACAGTTTGGAACCATCTAGCAATGTTTGGGAACTTCTTGGTGAATGGTTTAGCGAAAATAGTCTTTAAACCATCAGACATGGCAGCAGCAACAAAGAAATCAGCCAAAGTAACACGTTCACCAACTAAATAAGTGAATTCGCTTAATCTAGCATCTAAGATAGCTGCGACCTTATCAGCATTAGCTAAATGTTCATCAACTTGTTTCTTGTTATATGGGAATCTACCATTGATCATGAAAAGAGATTGATATTGAGCAGGAACAAATTCTTGATTAACCAAAGACAAGTATTTGATAACTGAAGCAAATTCTTGATTGTTCTTACCTAAGAAACCCTTAACTTCATCCTTAGCAACTAAAGAAACTAAATAGTTTGAAATAGCTAAACATTCATGTAATTTGAATCCCTTTGGACCAATGAATGCAGGTAATTTACCTAATGGGAAGGCCTTGTTGAAAGCTTCATCCTTTTCGGTCTTGATGGTGACATCTAAGCCAAAGTAATTGACAATGTCAGCATTGACGTAGGATCTTGGAGAGTGCTCCATAACATATAAAGTACCTTGAGACATGGTGTGTTGTTTGTTAGTAGAAAAAGAAGATGACACTTGTTGGGAAGAAGAAGAAAAAATTTTTATTTTTGCAATCAACGTTGGGGACTACATCACGGAAAACTGTCTCGATTGAAAAAAAATATTCAAACAATGAACTGACGAGAAAAAAAAAAAGAAATGAAAAAAATTTTCTCTCATTGGAGTAATTCTCATACTGGGTGGCAGATGTTAACACAGAAGGGATATTGTCAATTGTTAGAAGTAAGAAATCAATTGAAAAACTGGGAATATATTCAATTGAAAATGTAATGACTTTAATGCACAAACTCCTACTTCCGTGAAAACCAAACGCCCCCCCCCCCCCCCCCCCCCACGAGGGAAGTCAAAACCAATTAAAAAAAAACGCATGAAACAAACAATACACAAAAAATCAGAATTTCAACAATTTAATAATTAAACGCCCAGTTAGAATAAGACGACACAAAAAACAATGCGATTTCTGTGGATCGAACACAGGACCTTCAGATTACTTTTCTGTGACTGAATCTCTTCAGTCTGACGCTCTCCCAACTGAGCTAAAACCGCTTATTTTGGTTGCGTTGGATTTTTTAGTCTAGTTTAACATGTGCGAGAAATTGAATTGAAGTTTGTTGATTATTGACTTTATAAGATGAATTATACATTGTTACTGTCTATATCTTTGTACATTTGTTAATAGTAACCACTTTTGTAGGTATTTTTCTTGTTATTTTTTGTATTTTCAATTGTTTTTGTGTTTTATGAAATATTTGTAAAAAGGTTGCAAAACTTCCTCAAAATTAATATTTACAGTTATAAACTATACATTTGGTTAGGTTTGACTATATATAGAAAAAGCATAGCAACACGGTTAATCTATTTCAGTTTATATTTCTTAGCAGGCGGGAAATCAACTATATTATCAAAAGAATATACATCAAGTTCTTTCAATGATTCTTGAACCAGTTTCTTAGCAGTTAATCTCTTTTTACTTGGTGTTTTATTAAGCAAATTATTAGATTTTTCCAATGGTTTGCTTCTTGTAGTTTTCAATGTTGAGTTTACCTTGGATTCTTCAAATTTGTTGACATTGGTTTTCTTTGAATTTAAATTTTTTAATTCCATGATATTCTTTTCATTTTCAGAAATTACCTCATTTAACTTATTGATTTGGGTATCCCTGCCTATCAATTCGTTTCTTCCATCTTCAATTTGTTGTTTTAGCTCATCAACTTTCACTTGAAGATTGTTATTCTCAGATAAGTATGTCAGGCATTTTTTCTCAATTGAAACTATTAATTTCTTTAAATCTTTGATTTCACCAATTAACTTATTCTCTTTGGTAGCACATTCAGATTTAAGTAATGATATTTCATTATCTTTCTCATTTTGTTTCATATTATTGAGTTTGTTTAATTCAATCATATCACTAATCTTTTCGACTTGTTCTTTTAAAGTGTTTGCCAACTTTTCCTTCTCTTTAGTTAATATATTATTATTAGCAAGTAATTTCTTACTAGACTTCTCCGATTGTTGCAAAACTTTCCTTTGTTGATCTAATTGCTTCTTAACCAGATCTTTATCAGTTTTGAACTTATCAACCAAACCAACCAATTTCGTGTTTTCCTTTTCCAATTCCACCAATTTTGAAGTTTGAGAATCAAGTTGTGTTTTCAACAAGGTTAATTCATTAAGATGTTGTTTTTCTGATTTATTCATAGTTTGTAATGTTGCATGATCTTTATCTTGTGATTCAATTAATTTATCAATTGCATGTAGCAATTTAACATTTCTGGATTCTAAATCAATCACAACTTCATTATGGTCTTTTCTAAGTTTATCAAAATCAAAAGCAGAATTCAGTAGTTTATCTAAGGAGGTGGCGATATCAGCTAATGAAGCAATATGAGATTTACCTGTTTCTTTGAGATTGAAAATGTCACAAGATACTGAAGTAAGTTTTTCAAGCAATGTTGATAATTCTTTGTTACCATTTTGTCTTAAAAATTGAGTCACTTGATTCAATTTCTTTTCTTGAGTTTGGAATTGTTTTCCAAGTTGCAGCTCGATCAAGTTATTAAATCTTTGACATTTTTCAACAATTTCCAGTTGTAATCTGTTGCCAAATTGATTAAACTTACCTCCAAATTCTTCATTTGATTTGATAAACATCTCTCCAATTTTTGGATAAACCTCTTCAAGTATCACCCGTTGCAAATTAAACAATTTAACTTCATTTTCTGAATTCTGAGCTAATTTCAGTTGTAATGAACTGACAGTCAATTTCTCTTCTGATAAATTACCCGACAATTCATCAATAGTATTTTCCAAATTCTTGATAATTAAGTCTTGTTTTTCTAATTTAACTTGACTAACTGATCTCAATTGACGTTGATTCTCCAATTTTCCATTTAAATCATCTATGGTCACACTTAATTTTTTCAATTTGGTCCGGAATCTAGTTGATTCTTCCACCAAATTAGCTTGTTTTTTATCTTGTTCTAATTTCAAGCTTTGTAATTCCGAAAATTGATCTTGAAATAATTTAACCTTTTCTAATGCTGAATATGCAAGTTGTTTCACTGAAACTAATGATTCATTTGTTTGTTTTAATTCTTCATTTTTCTCGATCAATTTCTCATTAGCTGAATTCAACTCCAATTGAAGTTTTGAATTAACCCTTTCTAAATTGGTGATTAATGAACCATATGAATTTGAAAGTAATCCTTGATTGATTGATTCAGAAGCAATTTCCCTGTTTGGTAATTTTGGTACCACATTTGCAAGGGTTTGTCTACGATTAAATAATTTAGGAACAGCAAGTCTTGAACTAAGCAGTTGTGAAAGTAACTCATTGGGTTTGTCAATTTCGGTACTAGTTGTTTCTGAAGTGGTTGTATCATTTGTTTGAGTTATTTCAATTTCAGAGGTTTCCATTGAAGTATCTTCTTCATCAATGGTTTCTTCATTGATGGTTTCACATGGTTTGGGTTTGGAAGTAAAAGGAAGAATGTGTTTGGTGTCCCTAGTGACATCTCTAAAGAAGTTGGACATGTGGTGAATAATTTGGTTGTGGATTTATAAAGTTGGTTGCAAATAAAATTTGTTTACTTTTTTTTCTTTGGTGGAAATCAATGGAAATTTATAGATTTTGACAACATGATTTTGACAACATGATTTTGACAACATGAGTAACCAACAAGATTACATATTTGTATAAATTCACCTAGTATAACCATGTTATGGTAACCAAGTAATGTGTTATACTTTACACGAATTTGCATGATGGTGAGATAGATAAAGATTTCGGAACTGGATAGGGAAACTCTGAACAGGTTTGAATTGTTACAGTGCCGTAAGAGTTATCTATTAGCTGTATCAACCGTGGAATATTGAGAATAGATCACATAATAACAATCTTACTACGATTGATGTTACAGTTAGTGGGATCTGAGGTTTAAGGTTATTAGGAAATCAAAACCAAAATAACAAGAGCAAAACCCAAAGAACAAGGATTTAAGTTATTGCTTTCATATAAAACTTTATATAATCACAGTGAGTACACAAGATCTCACACCTTAAATCTCAACCTAAAACGAAATGCTATACAGACAGATCTGATGCGAGATCTTTGATTGAGATAACGTCAAAAGAGTATATTCCTTAATTATTCGATTTATTCATTAACAGCGAAATCACATCCTTCATTGTCCCCCCTTCCACACGCACACACAGCTATCATTTTCACCATTCTGTCTATTCCTACGACTATTTTTAGGTCAAATCTAAAATAAACTTTTTGCGGAATTTCAAAAATGCTACTGAATTGTGCACGACCCAGATCAAAATCACACATTTAACATTTCCTACTTTTTATTAAAAAAAGATTCAACAACCTTATTCACGGAAGATATCTTCCGTTAATATATCAATATATTCCAAAAGGATCAGATTCAAGTGTTTTCCATAGTGTGTAAACAAACAAAGCAAACTTGTTCACACATTTCCATTTTAATAATATACGAGCATCACAACAATAGAACAAAAATACCACACACAGTACCCCCTTAATAACACTTTGAAACAAGTCAAACAAGTCAAACAATATACCTCCCCCTCAGCAACTCATCTTCATCGATAGCTATTAATCCAAGCCTTATATATATATACTATATAACTTCCCCATCTATTTTGTTCATATTGAGTTTACATCACCCTTGTGTGTGCTATTTATAGAAAGTTGACTTTCATATTTTTGAGAATATTCACTCGGATTTATACAATAATGGATAAACTACATACAATGGTGACAGTGATACTACTACAGTTTCTACTACTACTATCACATCCAGTACTATCTACATTTGTTGAAAGTCAAAGTTGTGGCATTGTCACTGATGATTTCCTTTTAAAACCATTTATAATTGATGTTTCACTAGATGAACAAAACAAGAAGTTGAAGTTTTATTTCAATACCAAGATAGCACCACCTCGACGTCTGTTGTCGAAATATAACTTGTCAGAATATCTCATCAATGATGTGGATTATGTTCTGAATAAGTATACTACGTTTCATGTTGAAATTGGATTTATGGGTAAAACATTTATAAATGAAAACAAACGATTTTGTGAAATGTTGGCAGTAAAGAATACAACAAGTTTCCAAGAAGGACCAAGATTTCCTAAACCTGAAACTACAACTAATACATTTGCCAATTATAATAATTCAACAATGGTTTCTAAAAGAGATGACAAGGATGACGAAACTATGCCCCAACATGACCCACTTGCTTCAATATTTAATAATTCAACAGGTCAATTAGTTCAATGTCCCCTTTATTATAATGATTCCGTAATGATTTATTATGAAGCAGATATCAAGAATCATTTTCATAGACTTGGCTCATATGTTGCTCGATTTTCAATTGTTTCGAATGGGAATGTATCTCAAGTTATAGGATGTACCAAGACATATATAACACCAGTACAGCCTGAATCGGTATCTAAATTAATCGCATATGGAGTATTGGTATTAATTGTCGTTACTGCTATTGTTAATTTATTCACCATTTCATACTCATGTTATCAAGAATCTTCTAATCCACTTTTATTCCTCGCTTCAACTATATGTAATGCTGATTTATTAAAACAAGTAGATGCTTCCATACCTGGAATTGTCATGTATTTACAATTTGCCTTATTTATTGGTGGGTTAGATTTACAATATCCGGGATTTTATCAACCTTTAATTGCTCAAATTCGTTGGTGTGCCTTATTGGGTTCGTCTATAATTAAATCTCTGGCAAAGGAATTACCTCGACAGTCTCAAGAAGATAATATTTATGTGACAATTGAATCAGGTCAATTGAATGCATTGAGTGTATTTACAACTGATTCCAATATTGATCATACTTGGCCAAATTTTATTATTTTACTTGTAATTGTCATTATTATTGTTATTGGGTTTGAACAATTGTTTATATTGTTAAAGTTGTTTATGAATAAACTTATAGGGGAAGGGTTTTGGACCAAGAACAAAAACAAGAAAACTCGTAAAGTATTAGCGGAAAGTTTTTCATTGATATCAAAAAACAATGGATATCTTATGATTGGACAAGTGTTACATTTGTTTTTATTGGTATTTGGTATGCCCTTTCTCATATTAACTTCATTTATGTTTTTACGAGCTGGAGAATTGAATGGTAAACACAAGTATTTTCCTGATTTATTAACATTAAAAGATCATGCATTTTCCTTCACTACTCCCTATGATCAAATTTTCTTACCTTCTTCATATTTAATGACATCGTCAGAGGATTCTCTGATAACTTTGGGAGAACGAATTGGAGGTAATGCCACTATGTTTAATACAACCTTGGTTGGTTCACAATATATGAGTGTCCCCAATGCATCAATTGTATTTGGATCAATATTGTTTACCACATGGATAGCCCTTGTACTTTATTTCATGATCAACTATTTGGCATCAATAAATAAGAATCCCGCAAGGTTATATACTTCTTTAAAGACGATATTACTTTGGGCGTTCTATTATAATGAATACAAACCACAACGAGTTGCCGTGGTGGCATATGATATTACTTCAGTTGTAGCAAAACTGTTGATCATAGGATTAGTACAGAGAAATGGAATAGTTCAAGTTGTATGTTTGATAATAATCTCCGTATTTGATTTGTTGTTTCTACTAGTGATTCGACCTCATTTCGTGGGATTAACATTATATTCATGTAAATGGATGTTTCCCATGGCAAGATTCCTTAATTCCGTGTTGTGTATTCCATTTATTCGAGAATTAGGCATCAGTGAATCAATACGATGTTATGTTGCCTATGTACAAATGTTGATTCATTGTATAGTGGCTGTAATATTTGTGTTGCAGTTGTTATATTGGTTTGTGAGGACATGTATTTCCATTTATCGTAATGTTCATGAACCTGATCTGGAATTAGGTGAAAATAATGGGAATCCTGCGGGGAATTATGCTGATGAGTTCAATCGAGAATTCGAGTATAAGCCCGTGGTTATGACTCAACAACCCGAACGGAAATCCATACCTTTTGTTCTTGAACAAGAAGCAAAGGAGGAAGAGGAAGATGATGATGATGACGATGATGAAGATTATTATTATAGAAGAAAGAGTGAACAGATATTAGCCCGAATGAGTACTAGTACTAACAACAGTAATGCCGGTGAAGATTCGTTATCAAGTCCTCAGGCCAATTTATCTAGTGTAGATGAAGAAAGTAAAGAAACTACTCCTATTGCCACCATTGTTCCTGAATTACAAGTTAGTAGTTTACGTAAACATGTGGATTATAAAGTTCGTGAAGGAGATCAAATCTACCAAAAATATTTCATGGATGCTATTGATCCCGAAATTAAAGAACTTTGGGATTCTCGAAGAAAAGATTTGGATGAGAAGAAAGTGGAACCAGATATTGAACAAAATGGAGTTTTCGATAAGATTAAACTGAAAATTCCCTTGTGGCGTAAGAATGATGATGCTGTGATGGAGAAAGGATTTCAAGTTGTTCGTCCTAAACAATTGGTGGTGAAAACCTTAGAAGAAGTTAGACAAGTACAACAACAAACAGGTAGACAAAGAATAAGTGTACATGAAAAATCGCTGAGTAATTTAAGTGATTAAATAGAAATTTTCAATTCGTGTGGTGAGATTCAATTGGTTGAATCTGTTTTTTATTTTGGTTATTATATATATAAATAAACGTTTAATTTTTAGTTCGTTTAGTTGGAGGCGAGTCTTGGGTTGTTCTCTTTTTCAAAATATTTCGTAAAAGTTTATCATCTTCAATTGTTTTAACCTGTCCTAAGGTATTGGTTAATGTTGTATCAACATCTAAACAATTGACAAGGGATTGATATTCAGACTTTAATATAACTTCCGCCATGTATTTACGGGAGGATTGGTATTGTTCAAATGGTTGTTTTGCAATTGATGGGTATTCGTTTATTCTAGATTGAAGAATATCAGTATAATTAGTGACAAAAGAAGTAGTCACCTTTTTTGACTCCACCAATTGATAACATTTCTTGTAAATCCTGGTGATTTCGTTGATTTCAACAGTAATTGGACTTTGTTTGTGAATTAAACAAATTATTGAAAGAAGTTGAATAAGAAACACAAGAGTAAGGTTGACTTCTTTACTTGAATAACAATCATAAGATTCACCAACCACTTCTTCAGAATCTTCATCTTCATCTTCTTGAGATATTTCCGTGATTACTTCCAATATTTCAAATAATAATTTCTCAGGTATTTGACTTGAAAAATGGTTAGTTATAATTGTCAAGGGAATTTCTCCAAAATCATATTTAGATCCATTTGGTTCAACATATCCATATCGTCTCAATATTTCACTATTGGGATGATCAGAATAAGTATTGTACACTTGTTCTCCTTTATCTATTGGTTTAATACATGTCATTACAAGATCTTGGTTTTTATATGTGAGAATAGCATTGTTAAGATGTGTATCTGCATTAAGAGTATCAGCAAGAGGAACCATAGATTTGATATATTCTACTTCTTCTTCTTCTTCTTCTTCTTCTTCAATAGCCACAACGTCAAAGGAATAGGACATGATTATTGTTGCTGTCTTCGTAAATTCTTCCATAGTCATACTTTTCAATTCAACAATATTCCATTCACTAATAATTCCAATTAGTCTCTGGTACATCTCTTCAGTCTTGTCTCTTCCAATACGTTGTAAAATCAAAGAAGGTTTCAATTCTTGTAATTCTTCTTCCTTCCAAAATAACAATTCATCAAACTGATAATTGGTTAAATCAGGGAGTACATCAAAATAATCTCTCCATTTACTTTCATCACGTTTTAGTTCATACAATAACACAAGAATTAACGCATCCCATTCATTTTCTAACTCAGTAAGTTTCACCGAAGTCTCAGGATGATCTTGAATAAGTGAATTGTTTGTAGAATTGATTAATATTTTCTGAGGAATTGTGAATAATGTTTCATCAATGGAAATATCCTCAAGAGCAATTATACCACGTCCTTGATTTGAAGCACGAAGGTCGACAATTTGTAATTTGGGGGAGATTATGACATGGTTTTTCTGTAAGAATTTAACAAATTTATCTGTCTTTTTGGAAAAGTCTGACATGTTGTGTATTGAGATGAGCTTATTGTTGGAGAATCTTTTTTTTTCTTTAACATAATGTTGTACAGACAACTATCGGCGACAAAAAAAATTGATGGCTGCAAAAAAACCAACATATCCTTAGTTTTTCAATGTGGAAAAAGTCAGTACTTTAAGAGTAGTATATATTCTTGAGTGATTTTATATTAAAGTCAAAAAGTCGAAGGTTATTATTCAAGATTCCCGCTTGGGCAAAGTATAGTTGATTATTACTAAACTCCTGTTTAATGAAACACATGAATAATGAATTTTAATTCTAAGAGGTATCTGGTGATTTCTTTTCGTATTCCTTGTTTCCATTGATTAACTATGTTTTTGTCTTTATATTGCAGCAAGATATTTAGGAGATGGGAAAATATACCCAAAGGGACGAGGAAATGGTGAACCAATGAACATATCACGAAGAGTTTTGTGATAGTCATTATCGTTTTCTTCCTCTTCTCCATCGCCTTCTTCATCTTCATAGTTATCGTCGATATTCATTTCGTTAAGGCGGATTTCAGTCATTTGTACGTTGTCATTTCTGACAGGACTTGGAGAAGCTGAAAGTCTTAAAACACCTCTAATACGTTCGGGTAGAGGGGAATGGTATTAATCATGGAGCTTCAAAGGGAATAACTATAAGAAAACTTGAAGGGGGAATTTCAAATCTTTAAATATTCCTTTCTTTTGCCCCCTAGAATTTTTGTGTAATCAACATTTACGCTATACGAAAAGGTAAACTCGGGAATTACAAAAAGAATACTAAATTAAGATTTAATTATTTGTAATTTTTATGTTATGCTAGAAGTTTCCCTTAATATCGAAGAAGTGTGTTCCTGGTATAACATTGCTTATCATTAGTATATATCTATGTCGCCCGTCAAGATTGTATCGTCAAACTACTTGTTTCGGAGATTACCTTATGAAGGACCCGAGTTTTATATAAACAAGTTACTGTAAGTTGTACAACAATTTTAAACAGTCAAATATATATATATATATCTTATCTAATATCTACTTCTTTGGCATACACTCAGTTGATGTTAATTGCTTAACATATAATCTTGAAGGAGCTCGTGAATTCTCTCCTTCAGAAAGTCTTCTTCTTCTTTTGTAATTATCATCACTTGTAGCTACGGCAATTAATTCATCACTATGATTCAATCCAATCTTGACAATACTTTCTGGTTCTCCTTCATGACTGAGAAATTTAGGATATTGTCTCATACGTTTTCGTTTGTCACAATCCCATAAACAAATCGTTCCATCTGATCCACTAGTAAACAAGGTACTATATGTTTTGTTAAATGCAATTGAATTCACGGGATATACTAAATCAGCTCCTGTAGTTTCATCTTGATGTCGATGACATTTAAATGTAAATCGTTTCAGATGTTGGATTTCCGGGGAAGAATCAAAATATTCAATTGAAACACGCCCATCAATGGTACTCAAGGCAAACCCTTCATTATTAGGAAATGTTTTTAAATCCTTAATTTGATATTTCAACCCAACTTGTCGTGTTTGTAAAGGAGTAGCCAATTTTCTAAAATCATAAATTTCGATCATATTACTGGTTAATCCACAGGTAAGATACTTGTCTGATACATCCATGGTGAATATCTTGGCCTTGTTTTGATACGTTTGCACCAATTCTCGTTGTCTTTGATCAATTAATTGTAATTTCCCGTTAAATGTACTACAAATTATACTATTTAAATTACCAACATAACAAATGTTGTTTATCCCACCATTTATTTCATTGTCACCAGGTTGGTTAGCTATATTGTTACCTAATTTTAAATTTTCAAAATCCAATTCTCGAACAGTTCCATCAAGTAATCCAACATAGGAACTAGTTTGAGTAGTTAATAAACACAATGGTGTGTCATTGGTGTGGAAAATCTGTACTGGGTCAATTGGTGGTGGTTCATGAGGAACAAGTATATTATGTAATTCATACATGAATATTTCATTATTCCAAGTACTGACTAATAATTGGTCATGATTGGATGTAGGAGAGAATTTCAAATCAGAAATAATGTCCAAGTTCTTGGAGGGAGTGTTTAATTCTATGAAATGAGCAGGAATGGTCATACTGTAAGTTCCGTTTTGTTGTGATAAGAAAGAATTAGTATTAATGATGTGATTTAAAAGCCTTTGTAAATGAATGACCAATTTCTGGGGTGATTTTCGTCAGGTGATGTGCATCACGAGGATGCTTACCCGGACACTCACTATTAATGCAAAAAAAAACAACTGCAAATTACAAAATAAAAGTATATCCTACAGGCACATTTTATACAATTACTTTATTATCTATAAACATCTAAAACTAATCCTTCTTGTGTTTTCTTTCACGACTTCTCTTGGGAACTCTGGCCAAATAAAAGAACACCACCGTCAAGATAATATTAATGGCAATAAATGCCAAAAAGATCCCCCAATTTCTCCAACGTTCACTAAATATAGCATTAACACTAGTCAAGAATTGATTGGTAGAATTCATTTGACAGAATTCACATTGTCCCATGGAATTAGTTTCAACATATCCTCCAGCAAATTGCATATATGGACCAAGGAACAGTTCACAAGATTGACCTGAAGGTGGATTTATTGTTAAATATTCTTGAGGAGCACAAGTTACTGAAGTATTGGCTAATCCTGTGGATAAAATTGCTTGAATGACATAAGTCATAGGATTACAGCGATACATGAAAATCCAAAATCTTGGTAAAGTGTCAGGACCCGCTAAAACACCACAGAAATTTAAACACATGGTGAATAAAAGCACAGCGATATTAGCAGCATTATCAGGTAATTCCATAAATGACATAACCAATTGACCCATGGTAGAAGTGTAAACATAAAAGGAAGAAAGTAAAAGCCACATCAATGCTCCACGAGAATGAACAGCATTTGTAGGTTCAGCATTTCTATAAAGACCCACAGGATAATACCAACTCAAGAAAGATAATGTACCAACAACGGCCATATAAGGAATTTCGGCTGTGATTTGACTGGTGATAAATGCAAACCAACTAAATGTTCTTGAAGGAGCTTCTCTAACTTCATAAACATCTCTATTCTTGACAAAATAAGGTAACATTTGTTGAAGTAAAGTATTAAATGGCATGAAATACAAGAAAATAGCAAACATTTGATTTTGTAAACCTTGTAAAGAATTATCAGCTTTGAAGAAAGAAAACCCACTGAACAATGCAGTAGCAATAGCTAAAAATGCCTTGGAATAAATATAACCTGGAGATCTCCAATGGTGAACAATAACTCTATGAGTAACCACAATATATTGTTTCCATAAGGGAGCAGCATATTTCAAATGATCTTCAGGATCATCTATTCTGGGGATTTTAACCAATTCTTGTTCCATATTATCCAATTCTTGTTGAACTTGAGCAAACTCATCAGAATTTCTCCACACCAGGAAATAATCTTGTTTAGCATGGGATCCAGGAGCAGCACCAACAACATGTAACATCCATTCAGCAGGGTTGGCATCTTTTGGACAAGGATCAGCACCATATTTTTCAAAATAATTGATTAAAGTTTGACAATTTTTCCCTAAATCACCAAAATAAACTGTTTGACCACCTTTTTGTAAAAATAATAATCGATCAAATTCCTTCATTAATAAAGCTGAAGGTTGATGAATAGTACACAAGATAGCTTGTCCATGATCAGCTAATTTTCTCATTAATTTACAAATAGACCATGCAGTTTGAGAATCTAACCCAGAAGTTGGTTCATCAAGGAATAATAATAATTTGGGTTTTGCAACCAATTCCACACCAATGGTCAATCTTTTTCTTTGTTCAACATTTAATCCTTCACCAGCAACACCAACTAATGCATCAGCATAGTCAGTCATTTCCAATAAATCAATAATATAATCAACATAACGATCCTTTTCCTTTGAAGGAATAGAATTAGATTGTCTTAAAGAAGCTGAAAATCTTAATGCTTCTCTTACAGTTGAAGCTGGTAAATGTAAATCTTGTTGTTGAACATAACCAATTGATCTTTGAAATGAAGAATCTAAATTATGACCATTGACCATTCTAACACCATCAGTAACAACACCAACAGTAACACGTTCAGATAAACAATTCAATAATGTAGTTTTACCTGCACCAGAAGCTCCCATTAAAGCAGTAATCTGTCCTGGTTTAACCCAACCATCAACATGATCCAAAATAACCCGATCTTCCTTTTTAATTTTAACTTGATATGTTAAATCACGCCAATGGAAAGTTTCTTGATTACTTGGTAATTCATTATCATCAGTACTTTCTGAAGTATTATCTTTGGCAGCTTCTTTGATATCACCATAGCCAACTTTTTCCAATTTCCCTGTTTCTTGATCAATTGGTTGTTTATTCTTTCTTCTATGATTCTTTAATGAAGATCTAAGAAACAAGACAATTTCCCCTTTTTGCATGGCACCTTTATTAAATTCAGTTAACAAGATATAAATCACCAAAAATCCAACAGCAAAGGCAATAAGAATACCCAAGTTTCTCCATTTGTGAGCATTGGAATAAGCATAAGCCAATTTTAAATAATTAGTCCCATTAACAATATTATTACCTGGTTCAGCACCCACAGTTGAACAAACACGATTAGCATCAGGAATATTTTCAAATCCTGGACCTGTAGGAACAAATGTGGCACATTCAAATTCACGATCATGGAATTCATTAACCATAAGTGATTCAAATGCATAACTAACAGGATTAATATATCTAATCCATTTGGACCAACCTAACATTGAAGGAGCAGGAATAACAAATCCAGTATAAATAACCATGGCAAGTAAGAAAACCGCAGCTGGAGTCATGGCACCAGCAATGGTTGTAAATATAGCCCCTAAAGATCTAAATAAATGAGACATGGTTAAAGTAGCCCAAATATTAATCAACCAATAAAAGAAGAATCTTCCTGGAGTTCTTCTATAATTAACCATAAAATAGAAAACTAAATTGAAGGAAACAGAAGTACCGAATTTAACTGGAAGTTCACTTATAATACCTGCTAATGCGTCGGCTGAAGGTCGATACAAGGCATATTTCTTGTGTTTTTCAACAATTGGTCTAGCTTCAAAAAGACTCATAATTTCCAAAATACAAGAAAAGGCATTATATAACACAGCAAAGAACATGGATGCACCTCTATAGTAGAATGAAGCAGTAGTTTGATCTAAATTGAAAAACACAGAAGATAACACTAAAGCCATTATGAATTGACCAATAATACTACCTACAGGAATTGAAGGATCACCTTTCATTCTAAGGAAATTTCTTGCCACAATATATCTCACTTGCATAGGGAATGAAACAGTATATGATGCCTTGGGGTTGGTATGTTTTGATTGTCTGGCAATATGAGAATCAGCATATTGTTGCTTTGTATTTTGAGCTTCTGAATCAAGCATATATTGATCAATTTCTTGAACTAATTGGGCATATTCAGGAGATTGTTTCCAGTAAGTTTCAAATTCAAGGGCAGTTTTAGGAACTTTATGTTCATAGCCATATATTGGTTCTCTTTCAGCTGGGTTGGTTAAAGATGTCAAGAAATCAGCTGTTGTTTGACGTTGAGGACAATGCCATCCCATTCTCGTGAAATATTCCTTGGCTTTGTCAGATTTACCAAAGAAAATTTGATGACCTTCATACAAGACAATTACATTATCAAATAAATCATATGCATCTTGAGAACATTGATAAATAGCAATTAAAGGAGTAGCTTCTAAAACAGTGGCAGAAGTCTTTAAAGCACGAATAAATTCCAAGGCAGTTGCAGCATCTAATCCTCTTGTAGCATTATCCCAACATTGAATCTTGGCACCACTAAGGGAAACTTCAGCAATAGAAACACGTTTACGTTCACCCCCAGATACTCCTCGTACAAAATCATTACCAACATTAGTAAATCTGGTATGAGATAACCCATAAGTGGCCATATACACTGAAGCCATATGCTTGGCATAAGTTTCTCTATCAACATCTATCCCTCTATTATGAGGAGTTCTCATTCTAGCAGCAAACTCTAAAGTATCACCTACTGACAAATGAGGGAAATGAACATCAGTTTCAGCAGAATAAATAACATCACCTCTAAAATTCTGTTCAATATCATGAGGAGTCAATCCGTCATAACTTATCTTGGAATTTTTATCAACATGAAATCCATAAGTACTAGCAGCAATTGTTTTTAATAATGTAGAACAACCAGCACCTGGTCTTCCTAACACAACAGTAACTTCACCAGGTCTCATTATAGCATCCATTGGTTTTAAAATATCAAAATATCTTGATTCATCATCTGGTCTTACATATCTGAAACCTTCAACTAATAATTTCCAGATAGCATTGGTAACAGTAGGTTGATAATCGGAATCATTGGCAACACCATAAGCACGTAAATCACGATATGCCAATCCCAAAGTAGAATGTTTATAATAATCTGGTTCTGATTCATATAATTTCCGTAAATTTTTCACCCAAAATTTAGCATTAAAATCATCTGAATTAGGATCTAATTTAGTAACTTCTGGCTCATCACTATATGGATTTATTCCAGGAACTTGAGACATATGAGTTAAATATTTTTGTAAACCATGAGCTGTTTCAATATCAGCAGAATCAGTAGCGATAGATGCTGTAGATGCGGCTGACTCGTTAGTTAAAGTACGAGCCAATTCTTGAATGGCTTTACTAGTTTGAGAATCAAAGCCATGATATTCCATCAAGTCAGAACTACCATCAGGATCACGACTCAGTATACTATGTTTCTCTGGATCCAGCATAATAAACTTATATACTTAAAGAAAAACTACTGTGAAATTCTTAAAAAAAAAGAAAAGGAAAACGAGGGATTCATGACTGACTTTATAAAAATAAGTGTTGTTATACTTTGTGAAATTTTTGTTGTGCCAAATTTGCTTAGCCCCGACGGGTGTACGGGGCTATTACCCAATTAGGTAACAGTAATCTCCATGTGAACAATGTGACAAGATGGGCTTAAACAAAAAACTTTGGCGGACGGAAAAAAAAGTATGAAAAAAAAGAAAAAAACTTCCCGACAGTGGAGGTAGGAAGGTCATTTTTCCGTGAAATTATAGATAGAGATTCCCACATTTCGTGGAATCTCGGGTGGATTACATAATTAGAAGTAGCCACTCCAAGTTTTGACCCTTTCGCAAAAACTAGTAGATGGTTTTTTTACTATGAGTTAGTTTTAAGGAAGGATTTTCGGAATACTTATTTCTTTTTTATCAAACGGAGTTTCTCGGTTGGAACCTTTCCTTTTTTTGCGCTTTACTTTTTTTAAACGATTATACAGAGTGATGGTATTGTCACTCTATACGAAGTACGCCAATGAAAAGCACAAAAGCCAAAGTTTACTTCGGTTTGTTATTGTTTTGAATTTTCTTGTATGAGTCAAAATGTGGCTTTTTTTTTTTGTAAACCCGTTCAAGAGTTAAATCCGAACTCTTGTCGCATAAGCCCCGTTTTGTCCGTCCCGTTCCGTCGAAAGTGGAATATTATTATTAGTACAAGTGTGAATGCGAAAATATTCGTTAATCATTCGTCGCAAAGAAGGAACGGAATAAACGAGCTTCTATCCTATCAGATCTATAATTGAGTAGTTTTAGTAAACCTACATGAAGAAAAAAAAAGAAATGTTTGACAGGTTTGTATATTTCTTCAAATAAGAAGATTTGTCTATGTCCGTGTCTGGTTGAACAAACTATTAGGAATCATTCTGTTTAGGAGTTTAATTCAATACTTTCTAAAGTAGATAGATTTATAATAAATTTGTTCAATTTTCGTCGGAATATGTTGTAAAAGTATGTACAATTCAACAAGTTATCTTATGAATACACTCATATTTACAAGTTTATCCATAGACCAACATTCTATTGTAGGTAACGTTCCAGGGAAACTTTCTTATCTTTCCTATCTTCTAAAATACCAATGTTTCTTATTGTAAAAAAGGATACTTCCAAATGTGGTAGCCATAAACCCCGAAGGAGATTAATGTCCGGTTCGGTAAAGTGCTATATACAGGATTCTTGGATTGTTGCAAAAAAAATAGAACACAAACATCACAGAATCACCGAATATGTCGGGGTTATTGATTCACTAAATCTAACTAAGATGTTCGGATATACCTTTAATGAAAGCAAGGTCAATCGTGTATTTTGTGATTTGCATGGTATACTCAAAAAAAAAGGAAAACTAAACAAACAATTTGTTAATATATGTTTCTATTTTTGACAACACAATAAACATTCCTTCATTTTGCTTATCCCCTATCTTTTTTTCTTTTACTTTCAATAAGTAGTCATTTCAAAGAATAATACCGAATTATTGTAACTTCTTAGATATATTACAATTTGATTTAAGACAAGAGAAACCTTGGCTTTAACTTGAACGAATCCAAGTGAAAATCATATGACTACTGGAGGTGGTTTCCTGGCAACTTCGATTGTGTATGGAATAAATCAAATACCATTCATGATCTAAGTTAGGAGGAAAATCTCAACTTGATCAAATAGATCTCTGATTTAATCAAGAAAAAGATTTTATTGTTGATCAAATTGTACATTGATAAATTTCAAGATAAGCTTTGCTTTTGATCGATTCTCTGTTAATGGATACATTTGTGTGACATGAAAGTTTTGGCAAACATATTCAGAGCCTACTAAGGGAAATCTTCAAAAACTCTCATATGTAATATTGACAAGGAGTCTGCTGAGACAAAGGTCAACAAAGAGATTTGTTGTGTATCCAATACTTTTGTGTATCCAATACTTTTGCGTATCCAATACCGTTATGTATCCAATACTGTTATGTATCCAATACTGTTGCTACAATTATACATTGTAACTAGACGATATGATTCGGATTAGACAAAGGAAACTAACTTGAACCGGTTATTCCAATTTGAGCTCATAAGTTTAACGATAACTATAACAAAATCTTTAAGCACAAAGAAGGAGTAAACGATTCATTTGAGTTATGTTTGAATAAACCAGATATAAATAATATTTATATATAACTTAAATATTTTACTAAATAAATTTACGCCTATATCAACTAACTTATATTCATCCACAACTAACACCCAGCTTCCAGCTTCCAGCTTCCACTGGGTGTGGAAATTACTGCTTGTTTTCAATTTTCAATTTTATAATTTCTCCAGGATCTTGATCAGGTTCACACCATGTAAATCCTTCACCATGATTTTTCCAATATTCAATAAACAATAATTCTTGTTCAACATCACCAAGCATAATCCTTCGTTTATTTAATTCTGCCTTAAAGAATTTTTGAATCTTGATAATTTGTTCATCAGGTAAATGAGTCCAAGGATGAGCATTTCTTATTACATCAGGGATTTCAATTATATAATCATTCATTCTAATTTGATTTAAATTGGGTGTTGGTCTTACTTTCGAATAATGGAAATTATTTACATTTGTTTCATTATGTTCTTCTAAATGAGTAATTATTTTGTTGATGGAGATTAATTCATGTTTATGTAAGTAGTTATAAAACTTAGAGTTGTAAAATCGAAATTTTAATCTTCCTATATTTGACATGTTCCTTATGGAGAATACACTTGTGGTTAAGAAAGTTGTTATCAAGTTAAATGACATCCAAAGAATAATTGGAATTTGATCAAGGAATATAATTTGCAAAGATAATATTCCCATATTTGCTACTAGTGCTGACACAATAACTTTCATTAATTTCATTTTTCTATAATCCAAATACAATTCTGAATTAACAGTTTTATCAATCAAGTCAAACCCATTGAAATAATCGTTTTGATCAAGAATTCTCCCAAGAGTTAAATACACTAATGAAGTGTCAACTGGTTGTTTATGGATTAATTGATGATTAAAGAAATTACTTGTTATTTCAATTAAATCTTGTACATTGGTTGGTTTAGGTTCATATAACAAATATTGTTTAATAATATGAATATTGTTTATTGAATCAGTGCGGAAATTATGAAATAGTAATTGTTTTAAATTGGACTCAAGTTGAGTGTTACTAGGTGACGAGATATTCAAGTCTAATCCTGGGATTTGTTGTATTGTTGGTGTTTGTTGTAGTGTACGATTGGCTTTGATTAAGTCGAGAAGTAATTGTTGTTTAATAGGTGGTGTACTTTGTTGGAGTATTTTGGGTAGTTTTGATATTCGTGAAAGATATGTTGTGTAGTTTAATGGATGGTGGGATATACTATATAGTCTAATAAACATTTTATCTGAGAAGATAGCGAAGTTTAATAGGTATCCAAGTTGTATCTGATTGTTTAGATGAGTGAATAATTTTTTGTAATAATAATCATATACAGGAATATAACAAGTACAAAGAAACTATCAAGTACATACAAACTATCAAGTGCATACAAACTATCAACTAACTACATATAAAACAACAGAAATCTAAGCATATGTTACATTTTTCTAGAAGTAGTAAAGTAGTGGTTGCATGTTAGTTGTACAGAAGTAAGTCAATACATGTAATATTACTAGTGTATTATTACTCCATGTAATATGTAAGTAATTTTTCCTAAATAGGCCAAATCATAAACACACCAAACTGAGATCGTTCTATCTTTAACAAAAAAAAAAAAACGAACAATTTCCCTCGTCATTACTCCTGAATACTCTTACTTATTCTTATTAAAATAGCTACTATGTCTAAAGAAGATGTGGCCAATACTCTGGCTCTGTCATTGACATCACCACCAGCTATGAAACCTCCTAATTTACCATTTTCTCCTATACCTACTAACCCAAGGAATTTTAGAGAGAGTGTCATGAGTAGTATGTCACAATATTCGGGATTACCAGTTGATGATCCTGCCATGAAAGTTCACATGATTGCTTCAGACAGTGTGAAATATATCACTGATGAGAAGGAAGAGGAACAAGAAGAGGAACAAGAAGAGGAACAAGAAGAGGAACAAATTGAACAACAATTACAAGAGGAGCAAGAAGAGCAAGAAGAGCAAGAAGAGCAAGAAGAAATCTATGACGATAGTTCAATTAAACTTGGGAAATTACAAACAAAGAGTACTAATACTACTACTAAACAAGATATTCCTAATATGACATATTTAACTAGTGTAAAACAAGCAATTCCTGCACGATCTTCAAGACGTCCATTAAGTGTACCACCTGATACTCTTGTTTATGATCATTCATCACCCAATAGTTGTAGTACTATTGATATCAAACGAAGATCAATTCAAATAAACGACGATTTAACTAAATTAATGCATGATGCTCAATCAATATCTTCTAACGAATTAAAACCAACTACATCAGTCCATTCGGAACCAGCACCAATTAAACCCTTGGATATTAACAAGACTCGTGGGGTTAGTTTACCTCCTAGACCTACTCTTGATGATATTCGTCGTGCTCGAGATTTCTCTAATAGTATAAAACAGAAAAGTAGTGAAGAACTGGAAGAATATTATGATATTGAGCTGGAACATGAACGGGAACATGAACAGGAACAGGAACTGGAACTGGAACCACAAGTTAAATCCAAGGGGAAATCAGTGCATAGAGCAATTACCCAGAAGAACAGCAAGAAGAAAAAGAAAAAGAAGAAGGAGTTACCATTTAGTTATAATACTTTAATTAATTTATTACAAAGTATGAATGGAACAATAATCGGGGAAGAATTCAATCAATTGGATTTACCTCAACAAGAAAAACAATTAATATCACAGATTATTGATTCTTTAAGTAAATTAACTGCAGATATGGTTTTGGATGAATCAAGGTATGAAATTGGTATAAAGAGGTTACAAACAGCGTTGAATGTGTTAGAAGGGTTTAATTAGTTTAACTTGAACAAATAGTGAAAGTTGAATTAAACAACGTAAAGTTTAATTTGTATAGGATAATATATATAAAAAAACAATGTTTAATAATATTTTCACTTGTAATTTGTGAAAGTTGCTAATTTACATATTTTCAAATGGTTGCAAAAAAAAAAAAAATTGCATCTACAATCCACAGTAACTTGCAATAGTGAACTGAATATAACAAAAATAAGTACTAAAATATACAAAGTTTATTAGATATATGTATTAGATTATAATACACTTGATTAGTTAGTTATATAAACAATCGAAATATATATATAGTTGAAACTCAGTACATCTACATATATTAGTACAGGGAGTTGTGTCAGATATATATACCATGGTTTTAATAGTTCAATTTGTGAACTACTTCACTTTGTGAACTACTTCTATTCGTGAACTACTTCAAGGTTTCTCCAATTGTAAATAACTTATAAAACTTCCACCAATCTTTACCAACAATTCTTCAACCACTTGTTCACTTACCAAAAAGTCATAATTCAATTTATAAACTACACATTTATCATCATTCTTTCTCGAAGTTTCCAATTCATTCACACTTTTAAAGATTAATTCAAATAATTTCTTAAACTTTAAATTCTTATCTATAAGATTCTCCTTTAATGATACTTTAATAAGATTCTTATTATCAAATTTATTATATTTAAAACTTAAATTTATTGTTATTTTATCCTTAATTATCTTTTTAACATTCATATTTGAACTTATATGAAAGATTAATTGAATTGAATTTAATGTATTGAATACAACATCAAAGTTTAATCTTGATAATCCATTAGCTAGTTTATATATGTTTGTATTTATATTTGTCGTTATTTGTTCAATTGCTAAAAGTATAGGGTTGATTAAAGTTAAATATTGAAGGATACCAATAATTGATGATTTGTTTGTTGTTTGTAAATATCGATTTAAATATTGTAATATTATTTGTAATTGTTGGTTTTCACTGGTATCACTGGTATCAGTGGTGGCAGTGGCAGTGGCAGTGTCGGTGGTGGCAGTAGTAGTTGATAATTGAATATATTCTTGAATTGAAATTGTTAAATTATGTTCCGAGATTCTTATTATTATTTCATTAATTGTTGTTGATATTATTTCAATATTTGCTTGATTTAATTGATCAAGAATCTTTATTAATTTATTAAATTGATTTAAATTGGAAAAAAGTTTAACAAGTAAGTTTTTCTCATTCATAGTTGATGTTGAAAGATTAATCAAATCAATAAATTCAAAATAATCATCAACAATATTTAAATTTAATTGAGTAAAATCTTGTTGTTTTATCGATAAATTACGTAAATTACCAAATAATTTAATCTTCATCTTATGATTTGTCAATAATTGAATCTGTAAGAATAAACTTGTTGATGAATTAGTCAAGGGAAGTAAATCTTTATTATATAACAAAATTAAAGATTGATAAACCACATCAACTTCACTACTTGGAGTAATATTAAATTTGGTTAACAATTTCTCTTGATTATTTTCCACTTTAATATATTTAATATTTTTACTTTCCAATTCTTCAATAATCATATGATCAATAATCATATTTGAACAAACTCTAGGTAATTTCATAAAGAATTCATAATTCAAATCATCAGAAGTAGTTATTTGTTTCATCCATTGTATTTTCCATTCTCCTTTAATACTTTTAATTCGAGCTACATACCAATTGATCATATTTGTCACTCCATTAATACAATTAATTAAAAACCATGAACTGGGCCATTTCTTAGTACGATAGAATTTACAAGTTCCCAGAAATTTCAGTTTATCTGAATCATTAAGTATGATTATATCATTATTGATCCATTGACTTGTTAAAAGTTTATTATTAATTTCTTTTGTAGATACCAATATACGTAATTGAACAATTTGATCAATTATATTACTGACTAAGTCTTGTTCTGATATAAATTGTTTTGAAGTTATTGAGGAAGGAGCCATATTGATTTTCTTGGTTATTGTTTGTTGAATAGTTATAGGATCAATAAAGTAAAAATAACCTGTAAGTGGGTTTATGGCAAATATTGTTGATTTATTTCGAGTTAATTTTATTAATAATTGATGAGAATTAATTAACGATACTTCTTCTTCACTGAGTAAAGTCATGAGTTTTGTATATACTTTATTCATAAGTAATTCTCCATGTTTATTAACAATTACATTCAACATAACATCGACATTTAAATCGTGTGTAGTTGTTTCATTGTCTTCTTCTTCTTCTTCTTCATCATCAATTATTGCTTGTTCAGAATCTTCTTGAATTTGTTCAGTAAATATTTCAACATCAATCAGTTGATATTTTCCATTTTTAAACCAACGATAATTTAACTTATAATTCTTGTCTATTCCTAATTCAATAAATGATTTAAATTTACTCAGTAAATAATGACTACTCCAATAATTGACAATTAAATTGTTTCTTCCTATAGAATAATTTAAATCAATATTATTCCTCCATTTACTATTAATCATCAATTGTTTAATCTGTTTACCTATAAGGTATAATTTGAAAGACATAGAATATTTATGTAATAGTTCATATACTTCAATTAATGGTGTAGGAGAATTAATGAATATACTATTGACTTGTTTTTCTAATTTTTTATAAGATTTTTCAGGTAATTTTGTAAATAAACTATGACTTATTGTCAAAGTTTCTTGATTTATTCCAAATAAAAACTTGAAATCAATTAAATAAAAGGGAGATTTGTCACTAATTGTAGTTATTACCATTTGATATTCATTAGGTATAGTTATAAAACATTTTCCATCTTTAATTTCAAAGTTATTATTGAATCTTGTTGGTAATTCTTCATCATTCATCAAGGCAAATCTAACAGTTAATATTAAATTTAATTCTTTTAATACTGCCAAAGTCTTTTCATTCAGTAATTTCTCTTCAATATTTAAATATCCATAACTTGGTAATTGAGGTCTTTGTTTAAATAATACTTGTAAACTAGTAATTAAGTCCAGATTAGGTAATTTTGTACCATAATTAAATTGACTATTACCAAATTCAACATTCATACTATATACAACTTGATCATAATTAAATTCTAATTGTCTTAACCAATTTAATAAATCAATTAATTGAGAAACTTCATTACTAGTACAACTCCATTTACATAAGGTATATAATTTAATAAATTCATGTCGTAAAGTAATAATCAATTCAAGTAATTGTTTCTTGCGTTTAATATCATCCTTTTGATCTACAGCTAAATTATCTATTACTGTAGTTAATTGTTTATATGCTTCTTGTGTATGAAAATGAATAATTGATGAAAGTGGAAGAATATTGGTTGTTATATGAGAAAGTACAGGTGGTTGTTTTCCTAGAGGTGTTTGATGTTGATTTTGGTTTTGGTGTTGGTGTTGTCGAAGTTGTTGAAGTTGAAGTTGTTGTTGTTGATGTTGTTGTTGTGGTGGTACTTGTTGATGATGATGTTGTTGTTGCTGTGAAACTTGCTGTGGTACTTGTTGTCCATTGATATCTTCATTCATCTTGTGCATAGCGTTATCATAGGTAGAGAGTGTGTTTATTGATTGAAAGACTAGAGTGTTGGTTATCCTTAATAGTAAACTTGTGGTTGTAAGTTTTTGTTTTTTTGAGTTTTTTTTTTTTTTCGTTGGTTGAACGACATGTACGACATTATAACATTACAACGACATTTTTTTACTTGGTAGCGTCGAAATATAAGTTTTATATTTCTATTCATTATTTACATATATATATATATATATATTATATACATTTTATATTTATATATATCTAATACAAAAAATATACTCATTTATTGAGCTAATTTTACAATATCATCATGAATTCCTAATTTAATCCATTGGAATTCTTGTTTCTTTATTAATTCAACAACATCAATTCGTTTATCTTTACGTACAAGTAATAATTCAACAATCAGTTTTAATTGATGAATTATATTCTTAATATCTTCTCTTAATTCTTCTTGGTTTAAATAATTGTATATTCTATGCCAATCCCAATCTATTGTTGCTATTCTATGAGCTACACTATTCTTAGATCGTTTTCTTTTAAGTACTGAAGGGGAAACTCCTGGTGATTGTGCTGTTGTTGTTGTTGTTGTTGTTGTTGTAGAAGTTGTTGGTGGAAGATCAAATGGTAGTCTATTTTCTAATATGGAGAATATAAGTACACCTATCGACCAAGAATCACTTAATTTCCCATTATATTTCGTACCCATCAATATTTCTGGAGATATATAATCTTGAGAACCACATCGAGTAGTTAACAATTGATTTGCATGTGATAATCGTTTACTTAATCCAAAATCAGAAATATTAATCATGGGTGAAGTTGTAGTTATGTTATTATGAAGAAGTAAAATATTTTCAAGTTTTATATCTCGATGAATTATATTTTGATTGTGTAAGAATGATATAGTTAATATTACTTCACATACTATTCGTTTAATCATATACCAATATTCAAAATTATGTAAATAATCCAGTTGTTTATGTTCAAGTAAGAAATGAAGAAGATTCCCTCCAGGACAATAATTTAGAAAGATTAATTGTTGATTATTTACCTGCAATTGTGTATATTCACTATCAGTCACTTCCAATTCTTCTTCTTCTTCCACAGGAAACTTGGCAACATCATCTTCACTTATATTTAAAGTTACATCATAATCAAGTAAACTAGTAATACAAGGATGATAACTAACATGATACAATACATTCAATTCTCGTAACACAAATGATTTAAAATTGCTTATATGTTTTCTTGATTCTATAGGAATACTGATAATTTTAACTGCCACTACTTCTCTATCACATTCAGCCAATACAACATTACTAAAATTTCCTACTCCTAATTCTTTAACAAATTCATATTGCATTAATATTCTTGGAGCAACAAATTTAACATGAAACCATTTTGAATTCAGAGGAGAAATAGGAGATGTACTAGGAGTTATTGGTGATTCTGTTGAACTTGTTGGTGCTGTTCGTTCAGGATTACTAACATATCTTGGTCGTTCATTTAAACTATGATGTCGAGATAATTTAAAATCACTAACTATTCGAGGAGGAGAAATCATTCGTGGTTGACTAAATGTCTCCCTAAGTGGAGGGGTTTTGGAATTAGTATAAAAGGAATCACTGATTATTGGTGTAGGTAATTGAGTTATATTATCATATCGAGTAGTTATTGAACTTGCAGGACTAGGAGTAGAACTAAAAGGTTCTCCTAATTTATCATGACTTATAGGTACTTGAATTTGTAAATCTCTAGGATGACGTTTCACTTGAGGTGATATTGGATGATATATGTTTTCCGAACTCATCCTGGTAAGTGTATGTGTGTGTGTATGTATATGTGTATGGATGTATGGATGTATGGATGTATATGTGTATGAGTATGAGTATGTGTATGTGTATGTGTATGTGTATGTGTATGTATACGTGTATGTATATGTATATGTATATGTTTATGTGTATGTGTATAGTTTGTGAAATCTGGGGAATAACTTTTCTAAATCAAAATCATATAAAAAGTATTTCTTTGAATGTTATCTTTCGTTTTTTCAACTTCAACAAAAGGGAATGAATTTAGGGGTTAGATTTACCAGCAAATTAATGGGGAAAAGTTTTCGTTTCTTTACTCTTAAATGGTTACAAGAATTTGTCAGGATTTTTTTTTAAATTGAAATTTTTCTTAAATGACAATAAAAAAAAAAACAACAACCAACTCAGACAGACAAAATGTTTTTTTTTTATTATTTTAAAAAAAAAAGTCTGGGCTTTTGGGGTAAAAAAAAACTCAAGAAATCTCAATGACCTTTTCTGTAAATGGTAGATCAAATAAGTATAACACCCGTGGTTTATACCGTATATCCCAGAAAAAGAAACTTCAAGATGTGTTTTGATTTATATATAAAGCTGACACATAAAAATATGAGTAATTTTTTTTTTATTTATTTATTTTTATCAGTTATTTTTTTTTTTTTTTACATGACCAGCTGTAGGCTTTTTCTTCTTTTTTATTTCGTTTTTTTTTTTTTTTTTTTTTTTTTTTTCGTTTTACTTTTACGCAAAGATATTAAAGATAACAGAGAAGAGATAAGGCCATATGATAGTACAATTATCAATTGAGGAAATATATGAAACAATTTACTCTACAAGGTAATAACTGTGACATCGCCACATCTTCCCATAGTAATCAAGTAAATAAACCTTGTGTTTATGTTGCATTTCTTTTACCCCACATACAGCTCATGCATTTAGTGGCTGAAGATCTAGAAAGGTTGAATGGATCGCGCAATTCCCAAAGGGAGTTTCACCTAACTACGGAAATATCTAATCCCCGTATCTCCCCCAACAACAACAAACTCCTATTCTAAAGCAAAATTTTAATCACCGTGGTAACGGTTTCCATGTCAATCAATGGAAAAATGTAACATGAAAAAACACAATGGAAGTCAATCTCTCATTGAATTATTTTTTTTTCTTTCACATCCCAAGATTTCCATATTGAGTAAACCACACACACAAAACATGAAAAGAATACGAAACTAACAAACAAAAAAAAAAGAAAAAATCGCGCATGTTTTGTGAAAGTGCTCTTTGTTCTGGATCATCTTTGTCTTTCGGGTGTTCACCATAAGGCTGAGGTTGTTACATCAGATAATAAATACTGCATTTGGGATGTGTGTGTGTGTGTGTGTGTGTGTGTGTGTGTGTGGGGAGAATTATATGCATCCTAATTAGGTAGCAATTCTTTCCTGATAGGATATTCCATTGTTAAGAATTATACGAGGAACATATATTTCAATTCGTGTGCGATTTTTGCTTTTCCTTTTTTAATAAGGCATTGTGTTTACATTTAGATAATTATCGTTAAAAGTATAATTTGTTGGTATTGCGCGTGAAAAGTTGTATCATAGTTTAATTTTAATTTTATATGTATGGGATGTAAAGAATTGTGGCTAGATTAGTTTTGACCTATTTAGGATAGAAATTAGTTCGCCAAGAAATCATTAAATTTAAAAACAATTGATTTAAGCGAAAATTTTGAAAGAAGAAAATTGAAATTTTCCACAAGTTATCCATGGAATGTAAGATCATGTAAATTAAGTGGAAGAATGAAGTTGACAAAGTAGAATTATATAAAGTCGGAAGATAACTTCTCCAAGATCAAACGGGTTTTTCTTAATTTGAAGTTAACGACAAGTAAATTTCTTAATTGATTCAATTTAATTTAGGTTATTTTAAAAAATAAAAAAAAAACTCCATCGAATTCAGTTATTTTCTTAGCTAGTGTGACACAATTATTCAGAACAATTTAGATCAATCAAGATCAAGATCAAGATAACAGATTCACAGTTTGATCTAAAAATTTGTACTTTCATGTTTTTTTTACTGTGTATCAGATAGTGGAATCTAGAATATTTCCTGATGATATCCAATTCTTGTTGTAAGCAAGATCATTCTAATCTTTTGGTAATTAAGTAATTTGTGAGTTCACCTAATAGTCTAAATATCTAATACAAGAAATTCATAAACAACTAAAGTAACATATTCCTACACTATCAATCTAAGTAACATCAAAAGTATCTAGAAACAATTTCTCCCTCACATGCAACCATATTCACTCTAGATAATTTGCAATTCAATATTCTCACACATGCGGCTCATATCAATCACGTGTGATATTAAAATTATCCCAAGTACACGACCCTCGCTTTTTTTTGTTGAATTTTTCTGGTCAACGATTTTTATAACGTGGCATTGACCGAAAAGTTTACAATTGTAATAGATAGTCAATTACACACATACACTATGAGTGGACCCAATCCACCGTATAACAACAGTGAGACTTCGTTTCATCGATTCAGTGATCTGCCCTATTTGCAATATCAACAACCTAGACATCGTCATTCTTCAATTGCTCATAGTTCAATTAATGAATTACGAGTAAGTCATTCGCATAGTACGGGGTATAATCAGCAACAGGAAGAGGAGGTTACTGGGGGAGAACAAGATTTGGATTATTTGTTGGATCAAGAGTTGGATGCATTGGTTAGTGATGATGGTGGTGAAGACCATGGACATCGTGAACATCTTGATAATTGGATGAATCAACAACAACTGGAGCTGAATCCTCAGCAGCAGCACCAGCAGCACCAGGAACAACCGCAACAAGGAAATCCTTATAATCCAAGTCAAAATGCATATGCTCCTCCTCAACAGTATTCACCTCAACACAATTACACTTCTAGTCAACAAGAAGTTTATCAACCTGAGCATGATCATGTACCAGATGTATATGAACCTGAACGGGATCAAGAAGGTCTGTATGAACAGAATCAAGAGAGTGTACCACCTCCGCCACCACCACCTCAAGCTCAAGCTTATGCTCAAGAAAGTCATTATCAACCTGAGCAGCAAACTGAGCAATATCAAACTGAGCAATATCAAACTGAGCAATATCAAACTGAACAATATCAATCTGAGCAACATCAACTTGATCATGCATATCAAACTGAACAACAACAACCTCAACAAAGTTATGTAGAAGAACATCCTTATCAAGCTCAACCATATGATGCTTATGGTCAACAAAATTATCAACAATTTGAACAACATCAACCTGTTGAGCATGAACCACCAGTTGAACAGCATGAACAACATGAACAATTTGAGCATCAACAACTTGAGCATCATCAACATGAACAATTTGAACATCAGCAACATGAACAACATCAATCTGAACAACATGTTGAGCAATTTGAACATCAACCTGAACATGAACATGAACATTTTGAACAAAAAGAGCAACACGTTGAACAACATGTTGAACACCCAGCTGAACAATTTTATCAACAACAGGAACATGTTGAACATCCAGATGATTTCTTTCAACAGCAACATCAACAACCAGCTCAATCACAATTTAACTTCCCACCTCAACAATTTGAACAATCAGAACAATCTGAACAACAAGCTCAATCTCAATTGGACTACCAACCTCAACAATCAACACCAATGGAAGAAAAACATAGTAATTTAGATGAATTATTTGCTAAAGAAAACACCCAGGATTTCCTTGGTGATATTTCCAGTCCAGTTAGACAAGAAGAAAATGTAGCTCCCGGTGAAACTCCTGCTGGTTTAGATAAATTTGCTGATCTTGTTTTGGATGATGATTTATTATTAGATGATGAATTTTTAGATGAAGATAATACTGTTGTTCAAAGTGAGCAAGTTGAACAAGTACAACAAGTACAACAAGTACAAGCTGCACCTGATTCTCTGCGTTATCAACCAGTGGAACCAGCACAACAACAACAACAACAACAACCTGCATTGCATCCCGTCGTTCCTTCTCACAACTCATACATCCCCACTGCAACTGTTCAACCAAAATATGTCGTTACGCCACAACAACAAACGACCAATGAATTTGTAAAACATTTAGAAGAATCAAAAAAGAAACATGATGCTTATGATTTTCCAGATACTTTAATTCATCAAAATGTTAAACCTGCTCCAAGACATGTTGTTTCAAATAAGTATGCTCCTGGAGGAGATTCAGTAGCACCACCTCCAGGACATGCACACGCCCCAGCAACAACAACACATAGTTCAACTAGTTCAGTTCCTCAAACCCACCCTGTTGAACCACCAAAGAAGTTTTTTGAAGAATTACCGATTGATTTACCTCATCCAAGTAGAGCTGCTAGACCCGTGACATTACCTGTGAAATCTCAACCTCAAATTCATCATCTTTCAAGTGGTGGTCCACCACAACAACAATCAGGTCCACCTCCACCACAACGAATCAATCCAGTACAACCACCAGTGAATCCATACAAACCGAAATCAGGTACTTCACCTATTGTACATCAACAAATGCTTCATCAGCAACCATTATTACCTAAACCTCCTGTACCTACAGTCATGGGTAATGCTTATTTACCTCAACAACAACCTCAACAAGTGAAACGGTCTCTGCTTTCAGTCAGTGGAGGATCTTCGTATAGTCAATCACCACAACCAATGTATGCACCACCTCCAGGACCTTCTGGACCACCACCACCTCAACAACAAGCAGTAGCACCACCACCACCTTCTCATGCATATGTACCAGGACCAACAAGTACATATTCACCAAAGGCACCTCAACCATTCCCCATTGTCACTGGTCCTTCAACATCATCAACAATTGTTCCACAAACCATGAATCGTCAACCCATGGTGAATACCAATTTACAACGTACACAAAGTAATTCCATGACTAGTCCCTATGTCCCTAAAGCTGGACCATATGCTCCACAAAGTCAAACACAAAGAACTCATTCTCGGGCAAGTTCATTAGTTGGAGGAGGAAGAGGTAAAGAAATGAACCCTTATGCACCAGCATTACCACCAGTAGACAATTTACCTCCACAACATCATGAATTATTACCTCCAGCTAGAACTAGAGGATTTTCTGGGGCAACACGTAGTGCCAACATTTATAAATCTCAAGCTAAAGTTATGTCCAATGAAGAATTAATGCATCGTCAATTCCCCATTTTCAATTGGAGTAGTAGTATGAATGTTGTCAGTGTTATTCCTAGTGTTCATTATGATCAACCTCCAAGAGTCTCAGTTAAACTGGTGGAAACCGTGTTTAAAGATCGTGGAATATATGGTGAATTTCCTGGTCCTTTAATCAAGGGGAAAACTAAGAAGAAGGAAATTGAGAAATGGTTGGAAGTCTCGGCAAAAGATTTATCAAATAAACCAGACGAATTATTATTGAATCAAGTATTGTTACAATTGGTGAAATTTGATGGCAATGTTAAATCACATGAATTTTTACGTGGAGTTTGTCTGATTTTAAACCCAGCTGTTAATTATGAAGCAGAATTACCCATATCTGGTATGGTTGGTGTTGGTGCAACAAATGCCTATAGATTAGATAATGCAGGAGTAAATACAGTATTCTCCTTGATTCAAGCAGGTAATATGGAAAAAGCATTAGAATTCACAATCTCGCGTGGTGATTGGGCATTAGCTTTAGTTATTGCTAATTTCAGTGGTCCAGAAAGATTTGCCAAGATTGCCCTGGAATATGCCAGAAGTAGTTTCCCATTTCAAAAATCAAACAACAAGGTAATGCATATCATGCCAATTATATTAAAAGTTATTGCTGGAAATGTTCAAAGTGTAATTGAAGATTTAACTGCTGTGGCTAATGAAGGAGAATATGCCAATTTACATTGGCGAGAAATTGTATCAACTATTGCCATTAGTGGATCAGTTAAAACTAGTGAATTTCTTATTGAATTTGGGAAATTTTTAAGTTCACAATATCATAATCAAATTGGATGTGATGTATCATATATTCTTGCGGGATTATCCTTTGGAAAACATGCCTCCTTTATGGTGTTACTTTCAGGAGAACATTCCATGTATACCCAAATTTATGAGTATATTCTAACTTGTCAAGCTGCTGCTATGCCCCCAGTACCATTCCCTCATTTATTATCCTTGAAATTGAAACATGCATGTACCTTGGCAGATTATGGACTTTTAAATGAATCCCAGAAATATGCCGATTATATAAACAGTTGTATTAAAACTATGGGGAATAAATCACCCTACATTAGTCCTAATTTACTTTTAGAATTTGAAAATTTATTGGAACGATTGAATGAATCGGGATCAAGTGAATCAGGATGGTTTGGAAGTAAGATGGGTAAAGTTAATTTCTGGGGACAAATTGATAAATTTATTGCTGGTGGAAGTGGTGATGATACCAAACCTAAAAAGCCAAATGATAATGGAGTTTTCAGTAAATTTAGTCCCTCAGTATCGAGAAACACATCAACAGTTGATTTTGGAACTATGCAATATAACCTGCCCATGACAAGAATGTCCGAACAATTTGCATCACCATCACAACAACAACAACAACAACAAGCACAACAACCATTTAGTTCTGTGTCTTCTGCACCAGTCAATTCTGCTGAATATAGTAGGAAACCTTCAATGAATTTCCCTCCTCCTCAATTACAATCATTCCCCTCATATGGATCAGTACCAACAATGAACAAATATTCACCAGGTCAACCCCATCAACAACAGTCACAACAAACACCTTCACAACCACAACCAAAGGGACCTCAGAAATATACACCAAATTCTTCCCAACATAATCTTCATGAACATGATCATAAATCAACTCATGTAAAGACTCATTCTCCACTTGCAACCAAGGCATCAATGAATCATCCATATGGATATAATCATCAAGGTTCAACAACATCAATTACAAGTCAATCAAGACAAGTTCAGGAAGTAGAACCTAAGATGGAAGCACCACCCCCTCAAAGAAAGCAAAGTCGTGATGTATCAAGACTCAGTCATGAAATCCCCACCTCTCCTGCAGAAAAGAGGAAATCAATTGGAGATTTACCACCACCCAAGAAACAATCTGTACATGATGTAGTTCCACCACAAGTGCAGAAGCAAGAACTGGATGATGTGGCTTCACCACAGCCGCCTCCTCCTCCAATGCATAAGCAAGTTGAAGATGTAGTTCCACCACCTCCACATCATACTCATAAGAAAACTGATGAAGAAATTGTCCCACCTCCACATCATGCTCATAAGAAGTCGGTAGAAGTTGCTCTTGCTGCTCAAAACAATGATGATTATCCTTCACCACCTCCACATAAGAAAGTTGATGAGGACGTGGCCCCTCCATCACCTCAACATAAAAGAGTAGAATCTGTTGAAGTGGCTCCCCCTCCAGTTAAGAAACCATCAGTTGAAGAAGAAATTTCAGATAAGAAAGACAATAAAGACAATAAAGAAGAACAAGAGGAAGAGGAAGAACAACCCGAGAAGGAACAATCTGAAGAAAAACAGGAAGAAGTCTCAGCTCCACCACCTCCTCCTCCTCCAGCCAAATCTGCCCCTCCAAAATTCAATCCTTATGCTCCTAATGCTACTGTCAAACCAAAAACCACCAGAAACAAATATGGACCACCTGCATCAAGCACAACAAACTATTCTGTTTCTGAAGAACCCAAACAAGCATCACCGAATAATTTTGATATGTATTCCTATGGAGGATATAATGTTGAGCCTAAAAAGGAAACTGTTACAGTCCAAGAAGAAGAAGAACAAAAGGAACATGAAAAGGATGAACAACGGAGAAAATCTACGAGAAACGTCCCTAATGTCGATGATAGTTTTGATGCTGTTAATGAAACTACAACTTCACAATTTTTGACTCCTCAACCACGTCCATTAACCTTGAATCAATTCTCAGGACCATCGCCGGAAATTCCCTATCAAGAACCCACTAATCAAAAGTTTGGTTTTGATGGATTCCCCATTCCTGGATCTCCTGAGTATACCACAAGAGCTAATTCCGTAATTGGTGCCAATCCCCCACCTTCGGGACTTTTTTCTTCTCGTCTTTCTCAATCACAACAAAGTCAATTATATCAACAATATGAAGTTGAAGATGATACCGTGAAGGATTATGTGCCCATTGCAGAAGATGACGATGAAGATGATGAAGAAGTGAAACTTGCCAAGAAGAAACTTGCTGAAAAACAAGCAAAATTGAAGAAGCAACAACAAGAGCAACAGAAGCATCAAAAACAACAACAACAACAACAACAACGTGGTGCAAAGGGGGAAGATGGTCGTTGGTTTAATTTTTTGGGTAAGAACAACGAAGGGAAGCCAAAACCCATCAAGGCTAATTTAGGTGAAAAGGAGAGTTTGTTTTATTATGATGAAGAGCGTAAACGTTGGTTAGATAAGACCAGACCCGTAGAAGAACAATTGAAAGAAGCAGAAACTCCACCTCCACCAATGATGAAGAAGAAAGCACCAAATGGACCATCTCCACTTGGTGCACCTCCAACTACAGGTAATACTAATGGTCCTCCAAAGGCAGAAGATACTGAGTCTGCTGTTGGTCCTGGTCCTGCTGCTGGTCCTTCTCCACCAAAGGGAAACGCTCCAAGTTTGGCTACAGCAAATTTAGATAATTTATTGGCATTATCAGCTGGTGGTTCATCAACTGGTAGAAGAAATAAGAGAAACACTAAAAGAACTCGTGTTAATGTGATGGAATTATCATCATGATTGTTTTTCTTATTTTTTTTATATTTAGAAAAAAAAGATTTTTATATAAAAAGATAGTTAGATAAAAAAATCATATATATTATTACATTTAAAATAATCTGATAAGGCTTGTAATTATAATTAAAAAAATATTTCTCATGCATTATGCACGTAATTTATAATTAGAATTTGGTGGTTCCTTTCTCTCGTGGTGGTTGTTTTTAGCAACCATTTAACGAAAAGTACAGCCATGTTGCAAAACTGATATAAAAAGAGATTGAAAATTTATTCAAACACAACATATTTGTATCTATACATACACACAATGATTGGGTACATTACTTTATTCATACTAACCGCTCAAGCATACGCTGAATCTTATACTCCAGAATATAAGAATACCATGGCTAAACAATTCTCAACTACTTCCGAAGATAATCACGCAACAGCTGGTCCAATTATTAATTATGTAAATACTGGTTATTCTAGCGAAACTGGATATTATTCCAAGACTAGTTCTTCCATTGATACTTATTCAACAACTGAAAATTACATTGACACTACAGCTTACCCCAGTTCAACATGCAATACAATCACAAAAACTATTTATGCACCAGCATCAGAAACCAAGACTATACGTACAACCTTGACAATTAACCTTAACAACCAAGGACAATATGGTGGTTGGATTCAAGGAAATGGCAAACAAACAACTTCTTCAACTACAACAATCATCCCTGCAGTTGCTGAATGGATTGAAGGAAATGGCAATCAAGAAACAATTACAACTACAGCCATAGTTGGTGTTGATGGTGGATATATTGATTCCACTACAACTTATACGGCAATATATACTTCGTTTCCAACCGATTCATATACTACACAATATTTGAATTCAACTTATGTTTCCACTAGTTCATCCATCAAATCAACTTCTATGGAATCTAGTTCAACTTATTCTAATTATTGTTATTATTATAAAGGTGTTACTATTTGTAATTAGTTCTTATTGTTAGATGTTTTATAGATTATAGAAATAGATTTGTTACTTTTCATGAAGGTGAAGTGAATTGTTAATACTCAATGTCTCTGATCACACCCGATTCGTAGCATAAGTGAACCATCTATTTAAAACGTTTGAAAATTGTGGGGAAGGAAACGTTTGAAATTCTAAAAAAAAAATTCAATCTATAATTAGACATGTACAATATTTTTTAGAATATTCTCAATATAGGAAATTACATCAAAGCCATGTTACCATTACGATGAACTTTGTTTGGTTAGTGTTTCTAAGTTTGGCTTTACAATATCATCGTATCTGAAAAACAAAAAGAATGAAAGAATGTTTCATGTATATAAAAGTACGAATAGTATTCCCGTTGGGTACTCTCATTCAATATGATCACCAACAATGATGAGATATATTTCCTTCGCTTTCTTCGTAAGTCAGATCTATGCTGCAACTTCTAAACAATGGGTCAATTCTAGCACCCAGATCTATGGGACTACAATTGCAATCACCCATACTGATATAGTTACAATTGAAAGTGAAAACACTCAATATTTGAATCCAAACAATTATCCAAGTTCAATTTGTAATGCTGTTACTACCACTACCATAGTATATGTTCCAATTACCAGAACTGAAGTTGTCACAGAAATCACATTCATTGGTGGTGTTTCTTCTAAAGAACAAAAGAATACTGTTGGTAGTGCTGTTTCTAATGCAAGCATCAAACCTGATTCTACTAGTGTTACTTTTGTGGATCCAATTCATTTGAATACTATCACTTCTATTATTACTCCGGGTATTCAAGCTAGTGTGGTTGTTCCTACAAGTAAGCAAAATCAACAAATATTTACCTCCACTGATATTATCAGTAAATCATGTTCAACAAGTGAAGGTACTTATTCTAATTCAAGTGGCAGGCGAAGTCTTCAATCTAAGGCTGTCTCTCTTACCAGCAACCAAAGTCAACAAGGATTGTCTACAGCTGGTACTGCTTCTAGTAGTTCTGTTGCTACTTCTTCTTCCACTGCTACTTCCATTGCTACTGTTGCTACTGATACTTCTTCTTCTACTGCTACTGCTGTTTCTAGTAATTCAAGTACATCAAGTTTTGCAACCAGCAGTCAATGCACTTTCCCAAATTTAACTGTTGTTAGACAAACTGTTCAAAGTACAACCACTTATCAAGCTTCTACCACTGAAACCAATAGTTTCATTAATACAGTTCTTACTCAATCAAATTCATCTATTGCTACAGGTAACATTCCAGGTAATTCAACTGTTACCAGTCAATTTAGTAATTTCACCACCAGTACAGCAAGTGCACAAACTTTTTCAAATATTCCAACTCAAAATAGTTCATCTATTGTCTCGACTTACATCCAACCAAGTCAAATCAGCTCCTCTGGAATTAGTATTTTCAGTGATACTAATTCCACAGAAACCACTCCAAGCAGTTCAGATTCTAGTTCAATTGTCACTAATCAAAGCACTCAAATTGTTTCAACTTTCAATTCAAGTTCTTCAATTAATTCTAATAGTCAGAGTACTGCTACTATTAAAAGCACCAGTCAAATTAGTTCTTCAACTGTTATTAGCACTGGTCAAGATAACCAAATTTTGAGTTCTTCAACTACCAGTTCCAATCAAGGCGGCGAGGGTGGCATAGCTTCAACCTCTTCCAATCCAAGTGGTGAAGGTGGTATTGCTTCAACTACTGTGGGTGGTACTGGAGGTCAAGGGGGAAATGGTATTACCCTTGGTACTAACGTCGGTGGGGGTACCGGTGGACAGGGAGGAAATGGTGCTACTCCTGTTACTCTTGGTACTAATATTGGTGGTACTGGTGGTTTAGGTGGACAGCCAGGGTTTGGAGAAACACCTATTACGACTACTATTGTCGGTGGCATTGGTGGAATAGGTCCAAAAGTTACTCCTACAAGTACTATAGGTGGTTATGGTGGACAAGCTACTACTACAGCAACTACAACTGATATACCTGGTGGGCTTGGTGGAAATGCAGGTATTCTCTCTGGTAATGGAGGGGATGGTGGAGAGGGTTATTTTAGTGTTGGACTTGGTAATCAAGGGGGAAATGGTGGAAATGGTGATTTTCTTGATGGAAATGGTGGTCAAGCTAAATAGTTGAGTTTATTCAGATGCCTTGGATGAAGGTTCCGGTGTTATAACCAAAATAAATTTTGCCAGTTTGCTCTCCTAACAACACAACATTATTTACAAACTTTTAATAGTTTATCTCTTTCCTCTTGCTACTGCTCATTCATATAGATTAATGGAATATCCTTAGAATAACCAATGCTGTAGTCAACTCACGTGATCAATGTCCCATTATACTCCGCTCTCGGAGTTTGTTGACAAGTCCGAAAGAAAGAAAAAAAAATATTTATTTCTATTTTATGGAATTTCCGGTTGAAATTAGATTTCTCGGAAAAAAGCAAATATTCCATTTTTGGTCTAGAACTTTCACAAAAGAGTTCTCCACCTTGACTTAGTTATCTCCCCACCGGTTATACCATGGAAAGATCCTCCCTGCTCCGAGGTGTTTCTTTTTTTTGTATTATTTTATCTTCGTTTCATTTTGGTGTACCCTCAGGTTTAGATAGGAGAAAAGTGGAGACTCCCAACTCTCTTTTGATTATCTTGTGCTAAAATCGTTCGGTAATTTACTTCATTTTTTTTTGTCGCAACTTTCTTTTGTTAGATCCACTGTCGTACCCCTCGCTTGCATCATATTTTTTTTCTCCGTTGGTCCAGCATACCTTTCTCCTCTCTGCCTATCTCTCAGACTCTTTTTTCCCCACAGAGTCCGCGCATAAGCACACAATCAAAATCGTTCCAGCGTATCTAAGGTTTAAACGAGAAGATCACATGGACGGGGGATTTGAATTTGCTAACCTCCTGATAAGAGAGAGTTTACACTTTTGACTCACTCCATCTCTCTCCGCCCACCTTCTTTTCAAGTCCGAGGTATTCTGCATAAATATCCAGACATGGATTAGCCGCGGACAATCTTTCTAACATATTCTACAAATTAAAGACTAATGTTAACCTATTATATTATTACAATTACAAACCTAAATAAAAAAACCCTAAATAAAAAGAACATGTTTTTTTTAAAAAAAATACCTTCCAAGAATTGAAAACCCCAAACCAAGTATATAATCTATTTTTGTTTATCATAAATACAATCAGACTTTTTCTTATTACATCCTTCACATTTATTCAATGTAGCATTAAATACACATCTAACTTTTCTTCTACGACATGAAAAACAAGATGATTTACGACCAGCGACATATTGTTCTTCTGGTGATGATTCTTTAACAAGAACTGGAGTTATTGGCTTCAATTGTTGAGAAATTGTATTGATTATAGATGTAGCTACTGGTAAAGAAGCTTTAATTGTGGATTTCTTTTTAATCACTGGTTTATTCTTTTTGATAACTGGTTGGGATATAGTAGTTGTTGTGTTTGTTCTCTTGTTATTCATGATATCTTCTTTAGTGAACCCCTTGGAGAAACAACAAGGTAATTGTTTCAAGTTGCAACTATGACAACTTTTGAATTTAATTAATTTATCATTAGCAACGATAAGATTAAATTCGTCATTAATAGGAATAGATTGACCTTGAGCAAGGATATTCAATTGTTCTTCAACAGCAACACTAGGATAGTAATTTGACACTGACTGTAAACCATTATTCTTGGTAAGAATAGTAATATCAGCATCACATTTGACTTTTCTTGTTCTACAAGAATCACAACTTGGTCCTAATCTTTGTCTTCTCTTGGTTCTTGCTTTCATAATTGGAGATGAAACTGGAGTAGAAGACATTGATTCAAGGGAAGAACTTGAAGCACTTGAAGGTAATGAAGAAATAGCTGAAGTTAAAAGTCCTAATCCATGACTAATTGGAGAAGGTTCTAATTTAATTAAATTAGATTCAGTTAAATTGTGGTAATTTTGTGTTGGGGTTATAGAACCACTATGAATAGGAGCAGTAGTATAATTGGAAGTAAATGCTGATGGAGGAGGCAATATTACTTCACTGGTGGTGGTATTTTGGTAACGATAATTATGGATTGGTGGTAATAAAGACGACAAAGGTGGTAATGATATTTGTGATTGTTGTTTTGGAAGTGGCATAGTTGGTACACTTCCAGTTCTATTGTGCATGATCGAGTATGATAAAAGATCAGACATTGTTCAACTTCTTTCTTGAATATATATAAACTAGTGAATGGAAATTAAACACGGAAAAGGGGAAATATAGTTTTTTAAAAAAGAAGAAAATTTGAAAGGCAAATGGCTTTCATATTTTATATATATATAGTTGGGGTTTTTTTTTTTTTTTGCAATTGCAATTAGTCTTTTTTTTGACTTTAGGATACCCCTCTTTAACCAGGAAACACACACAAAGGTATTTTCCCCCTCCTCAAAATTTTTTTTGTTTCCTCTCCCCAAAAAAAAATAGCTAATAATAGAGCGAGAACACAAAAAAAACTGCATCTCCGTACAATCAACACAACGACTTTTTTTTTGAAAACTCCGGAGACCTTCTCCGATATGCGAACGGTGCCGATTCGATTTTGTCACATTAAGAATTTCTTTCCTTCTTCTCCCGGGGTGGGTACCATGGGGTGAGAGATAACAAACACTATTACTAAACCAAGTGTCATAAGGAGATACTAATTCTAGGTTAAACCCTTGGTTTTGAGATATGTCCCATTTCCTCTCCCCTCGCCATTCCCCTCTCTCTGACTTTTTAAAAATTTTTTTTTAGTAAAAAAAAGAAAAGAACTGATAAACCTCTGTCCCACTTGCATAGAGTGAATGTGATGAAGTATTTACTGACAAGTTGACAAAGTTTTACAGGCGTTATTCCGAGATATGGCTCAATCTCCGTTTTGCATCTTATTCAGTGAATCCATCGCATCATTTTCCGGAGCCTTGACGTTTCAAACAAGGAAAACCTCGGAACAGAATCCGTAAGACGATGGATTCCACAAATGGTGACAAAGTGAGTTGAAAGAAACAAAGAAGAAAAAAAAAGGTTACCTAACGCAAGTCTTTCATATCAGGAAGACTCACAAGACAGCGTCAATCAAACAAAAAAAAAGAATTATCCGACGGCACGGACAATATCGGAATCTCCTTTCATGTGAAAAAATAATTTTCGCTCTTTTTTTTTTGTTTCTTTGATCAAGTCCGAACGAAAGGAAAGTGGGAACGGTTTGTAGCTTTTATTGTTACATGGACCAATCGCATCCGTAATGTGAAAGAGGGGAATCACCTTCTACATTTACTCAGTATATGAAAATTCACTCAGGTGCAATAAATAATATCTAGTAACTCTTCCCAGGAAAGCCTATCGGACTCTAGTTCCGTTTCGGAGTATTCTATTAATTTACCATTTCTGTTACTATAGAAATATGTCAACAAAAGTTTTAATTTTTTTGCTGCTACTCTCCGAATTCCGAGAAACAAAAAAAAACTGTGAAAATAAAAGACCGTTGGGGTCCTGCATATCATATTGAGGGGAGGATATTTTAAAGTGAGACTCACAAACTCCAAAAAAATTACTTCTCCTCAATTTCAAATATTCCTCTGCCTTAATCACAAAAAAATTTAAGTAGGGCCGTGGCAAAACTTGTGTAATTTTCATGATCTAGTTCATCAGTTGTAAACTGGAGTAGCAAAACCTCAAGTGATTATTTGTCGTCCTGACAAATTGTTGATCTATCCTCGGCACCTCTTACTTGTTTAAACATACCTTGATGTAAATTATTCATCCTGTAGAAATGTCAACTGAGGAGTAAAATATCTGGAGAAATAAGTCCGTGGGAAGAAATGTTAAAAATATTAACATTAAAGTCCGAGGAATTAACAAAGCGTGCGTGCAAACTATACATGTTCATCCTCGCTTTGTTTTCTCTCTCTGTGTGTGTCTTCCCCTCCTCTCCTCATCTCACTCCATTCTCGTTCATTTGAAAATCGTTTTACTTCTCCAAAAAAAAAACCAAATTGAGAATCGACATTTTCCCGGTTAGACAGGTTTCATTAAGTCTTAAAAGCCCTTTAGTTTTTTTGTTTTTTTTGTTTGATTCAATGTCCGGAACCAAGGTCACGTGTGGATATATCCGTTTGTTTTGATGAGACAGCTTACATCTTCCCCATGTATTTCCGTTCCTCAATAACTTGAAACATGAAGCGCCTTTTATATGAATTAACAAGTTACTTAGTTATTCAAATTGAAGTAACCACCCCCATGTAAGATGAGACCAGGGGTTTGCTGCAAATAGAAGGAGGAGTATTGACTAAAAAAGAAAAAATAAATAGGAGATAAACTCGTATGATCCTCTTTATACAGACTTATTCATTGTCGTATGATTATGTTTAAAAAAAAATTGTTGCAAAGTCTTTGATGTAATTACCCGGGGTTAAAACAAAAACCCCAATTATAATGTTTTATATAACTGTCCAGGTCTTAAATTAGTTACTTTATTAGTTTTATTTATTCAAAAGTATATATAATCACGTGATGCTTAATTTTATTTACCAATGTTCCCAAATAGGAAGTCCCGATCGAGGCACGCTTTAGAAAAACAAACACCCCAACTGAAAGTAAAAACAAATCTTCTCTTCTTTGTAAGTAAGTGCATCATACACTATGGATATGGATATAGATGGGGTGTCCATGAATACCCCTACAAAGAAGATTAGAGCATTATCATTGTCATCCCCTCAAGATAGTCCAACAACATCTTCAATTGCCACATGTATGGTAAATAAAGGATATTCTCATAGATTAACTAATAATGTACTTTCTGAATTGAATTCCCGAGCCAATGAGATTTCCATGATGATAAGTTCACCTCCTCCCACTAGTGAATCGGAAGTATCTCGAACATCCAAGTCTAATCGTAATAAACGATTTAGTATAATTCATCGAACAAGATTTAATCAAATGGAATCGATAGATCAACATTATTCAGTAGTACATGAAACTTCATCAAGTAAAAGAAGGAGGACCTTAAATGAGAAGGAAGAAGTGGTAACTATTCAAATACCTCATGGGAATGAAAATGAAGATCAAAGAAAGGAGTCGATTAGGAAAATATCTCCAACAAAGAAATCTCCAACAAGGATATCCCAGATATCTCCTTCTAAGATATCTCCTTCTAAGGGGTCAATGAATTTACATGCACAATTACATGAAAAGACTATACAAGTTACCGATGCTGGTTCACCTAATAAACGTAATATAATTGAACCTAATGGCAGTACTAGATTACGAGTTAGTTCTTTAGAATTATCTGGAGTTAAACCTTTAAAACGAAAGCTGTCAATACCACAATTGCAACAAAATTCAGAAACTACATTACAAAAGAAACCTTCAATACCACAGTTACAAAAGAAACTGTCAATGCCACAATTACAAAAGAAGTCTTCAACACCGCAGTTACAAAAGAAGTCTTCAATACCGCAGTTACAAAAGAAACTGTCAATGCCACAATTACAAAAGAAACCTTCCATCCCCCAACTACAAAAGAAACCTTCGATACCCAAATTTGATAGAAATCCTTCAATGCCTCAATTATATCATTCCCTGCATGTACAAGCAACAGTAACTACAACCACAGTAACATCTACAACTACTTCAAATCTAATGCCGCCTCCTCCACCACCTTCCCATCATACAATTCAACGAAAGTCATCTATACCACAATTACAAAAAATCCCCAATTTATCAAGAATAAGTCCTTCAAAATCGTTTAATCAAAAAAGTTCTCCCATACTACATAGTTCTACAAACATGCCTAAATCGAAATCAATTACTATACCTCAACCATTTTCCCTTTATGATAAACCTACAATATCATCATCACAAAAATCCTTAAATAAATTCCAACGATTTAAAGAAAAGTTCAGTTAGTTAGTTAATAAATGTTTGCTTGTACTTTAATTTCTCCACCTAAAGTTAAGATTTGACTTCCTGACCATTTATTACCTGGTTTTAATTCAATCATGGAAGAAACATGACCTGGTTCTACACAAAGCATATTTTTCCACCCATCCTTAGGAGTAAAATCAGCCATACCTTCACTTTTCTTGATCCAAGGATTCCAAACAACAGCATCAGGTAAATTTTCTCTATCAACATTAAATAAAACTTTACCTAATTCAATAATTTGTACTGATTTGTCCTCATGAACATCTTTATAAACTCTATCAAATTCTTCATGAAACCCAATAGCAGGAGCTTTTTCAATATATTCTTCACCCAACATCTTGTCAATAACTTGATGATCAATTAAATTGTTTACTAAAGTATCAGTAATATCGGGGATCTTGAAATAAGTATGGAATAACCAATTAAAATCAAACAGTTGTTTACCAGTATTTTCAACTTCAATTGAAGTTACAAATTTACCTTGAGTTAAACTAACAGTAAGAATTAATGTGAAATCATATTTACCTTCACCCCATAATTTATATGCTTCAGGATCGACATTTTCTTTACCTAAACCAAATTGAACAGTAATTGGATTTTCTTGAGTTTGACCAAGAAATTCCCAAATTGAATTTCTGGCAAATCCATGTTGAGGTAATTTAAACGTGGGATGTTTTTCATTGGATTGTTTACCAAAAACTGGGAATACCAAGGGGATACCACCTCTAACTGGTTTAGATCCATCTAAATGTGCCCCACTTGATAACCATAATTGTTCAATTGATTGATTTTTCCAACTAATTACAGTAGCACCATATTTAAGAATAGTGGCAGTGTTGGTAGGGTCAATTGGATCAGTAATGATAACACGATCTTCGAGTTCTTCAACTGGCATTTTTTTGGTAAAAGAGTGGTGGGTTTGTATTAATCAACGTGGTAACACTTGAACAGTCAACAAAAAAAAAGGGCAACGATTTTGACGTGGAATTATACAACGTCAGTTATATGCAGGAAGGTACACTGAAACGTTGAGATTGAGATGTAAAAAGAACAGTGGGACTGCGTCTTAATTTCTCAGTGGTTATACCTGTAAGTATATATAGTGTTAGATAAAGAAAGTAAAGAGAAATCCTTTGTTGTTTGCTAACTAAGAAATGTATTGCATTTGTAAGATCTTACTAAAGAAAAAAAAGCTCTGATATAGACCTAGATACAAATCTATAAATATTTTGTGTGTCTACATTGATTTTTCAAGTTTATCTTAACAAAAGATCTGATGCACAAAGTCACAACCATGTTCTTCATAAGGATTCAAATCTATCCATTAGAATCTTCGATTTAACATGTGATTGTTATAATTCCTTCAATTATATCAACCACATTTAGTTAATTCTAACAAATAGTATTAAACATTTGTCAACCCTTAATTAATATTGTATGAATTTTCTCTATAGGTACAATAAGTCACATGACACAGGGCTACCATTTCCCACCTTCTTGTAATTTTTTTTTGTCTTTGCCCCTATTTTTTAAAAAAGAAAAAACTACTTACATCATTAGAGAGTCTACAAAATGTTTGGGGTGTGGTTCCCATTTCAACTAGTATTGACAATTTACCAAGAGTGTGACCATATTTAACACTCAATACATCCCTCTGACATACTAAAGTTTTAATTATATATATAGAAGAAAAAAACGTGACTTGTATCAGAAATAAAATATGCGGCTGACGGGAAATACCTATTTAGGAAGTGATGTTTAACCAAAGATGGAAAAAAAGTAAAAAAAGTAAAAAAAAGTAAAAAAAGATCCGCCAAGTAATTGAAAAGACATCACATACTTAATTGATTTACTAAATCAGTTTGAAAAAGAGTAAACTATGGTCACTGAATTTGGTTTACTTTCTGTTTCATTTTATTGTTTACAAATGAGACTGTGATGACCGATAATAATCTGCACGGCCAATTACTTTAATTCCGACAAAAAAAAATAAAAAAAAATAAAAAAAAAACCGACACAGTAAAAATTTCTGTTTCTCACGGACACCTTTTTTTTTTTATTTTTATTTTTATTTCTTTTTCTTTTTCTTTTTTTTAAGGTTTCTTGTTCCTTGTCTACCGACAAAGAAAATCTAACAAACATCACGTTAGTTGTTCAATCCATCAGTTACAATCTGCACACATATATACAAACACACATACAAACATACATACATACATACACACATATATATATATACAACAGTGATTCTCTTTATCACATTCACTACATCACAAGGGCATACTCAAAAGAGAATACAAGAATAGTTGAACCAAACAAAGTAAACAACTGACACGGGGAAAAAGAACAGAGTAAAAAAATCTAAAGTATGGCTCGTATATTAAGATCTACCATGCCTTCTCTAAATCCAATCAACCTATTCAAAACTTATTTCCTTCTGGAGAAAATCCCTACTTCAACATTATCCGATTTAAACACCGATCTTAACATATCTACTTCTGTTTCGAAATTAAAACGTCATCAATGGTCAAAGGGTGAAATCCTTCATTATGGTGCATTAACTACGGTGTTTTTATTTGTGTTTATAATATTACCAGTATCATTTGTAATTAAATTACCTATAGTCCTTGCATTCATTACTTGTTTATTGGTACCAATCACTTCACAATTTTTTCTTCCTGCATTACCAATATTTGCTTGGTTAGCATTATATTTTGCATGTTCTATAATCCCGAAAACTTGGAAACCAGCTATATCTGTTAAAGTGTTACCAGCAATGGAAACTATTTTATATGGTGATGATTTATCTAATGTATTAGCAACAATCAATACTCGTATTCTTGATATAATTGCTTGGTTACCTTATGGTATTTTACATTTTAGTTTACCCTTTGTTGTTGCTGGAATAATTTTTTTGTTTGGTCCTCCAACTTCATTACGTTCATTTGCATTTGCCTTTGGTTATATGAATTTATTTGGTGTTGTTATTCAAATTATATTCCCTGCTGCTGCTCCTTGGTATAAGAATATTCATGGTTTAGAACCCGCTAATTATTCTATGCATGGTTCTCCAGGAGGGTTGGGACGTATTGATAAATTACTTGGATTTGATATGTATACTTCAGGTTTTTCTAATTCTCCCGTTATATTTGGTGCTTTCCCTTCATTACATTCAGGATGTTCTGTTATGGATGTCTTATTTTTATGTTGGTTATTTCCTCGTTTTAAACCCCTTTGGATAGGTTATGCATGTTGGCTTTGGTGGAGCACAATGTATTTAACCCATCATTATTTTGTTGATTTAATTGGAGGAGCAATGTTATCATTTGTTGTGTTTGAATTTACCAAATATAAATATTTACCTAAATGTGATGCCAATAAATTTTGTCGATGGTCATATACTGAAATTAAAAGGATTAATATTGCTGAAATTGATCCATTATCTCAACAATATATTTATTCGATGGATGATGAAAGTAGATTATATACCAGAATTTATCCTGAACAATTGCTACAAGAACAACAACAATCAGCATACCCATTACAACCAATTGTTCCTACTGTACCAATGGTACCTGTTGCAGTAGAGCCAGAATCATTTGAAATGTCAAATTTAAGAGTAAGTGAAGATGATGAAGAAGTTGAAGTATCGTCAAATTCTTCAAATAGTCCTTCTGTATTTGAAAATGAACCTATTTATATATCTTCAAATACTTCATTAGATGATATTGAATCTTCAACATCGGGGAACCTACCCATTGGCAAGAAGTCTGTCAAGACGAGATTATAAAAACTACAACTAATAATAGAAAGAATGAGAAATTTTGTATAGTAATTTGTGTTTTTTATTTTAGGTCATATTAAGCAAAACTTGGTTTAATTTCAGTTTGTTTTTGTTTCTTTGTTTTTTTTTTAGTTTTAATTTTTGCTTAAAAACCTGTCTTAATAATTAATTTTAATCTAATATATTCATTTAATAGAATTTATACAGAGTATTGTAGGTAAAGAATCTCAAGATTAACCAGATAAGAACACGTAATTATGGTTGTCAAAACAATTGACAAGACTTTTTTTTTTGCAACTTTTCAAAAACATGCAAGAAAATCTTTAAATATTGAAAATCGTCCCATTCGTAAAATCTTAATAAGGTACATTGACAGGACTAAAATATAAACATATCAAGAAAAATCTAAAGATCGAAATAACCGTGCATTATTATTGTTTTTCGTATTTTTTGTGATAAATGTTTTTGATTTCTTAACTGTTTTCGTGTTTTTTTTGGAAACACGATCGCGTCAACATGTATAAAATCCTAATTACGTCTTGGCGACATTTACCACTTTGTTACAATTGTCCTTTACAACCATAGAGTTAAGGTTTCTTTTTTCATTCTTCTTCTAATAAGGTATCATGTTATTAACATAAGTGGAAACTGTCAGATACATAGGCAAGTGTCATTATTAACCTCCTTGGATATTTTCAAATATCAAAAAAATATGTGCCCTGTTGCAAAAAAATTCTGGCGGTTTTTCCTGGAAACAGTAATACTATCAACGTATTGTAATTAAATTTCTTGTGAAAGGGGGTTGAAAGGGGTAGGTTATGTATTGGTTACCTACACGTTCAAAAGTTATTACCAACCATCAAGTATAAAGATCAATGATCCACCTTCCATTGTTCTCTGATTCTCATTTTTTGAATGATTCATTCAACTATACTACATTCGTTTGACAATGAAATTTTTCACTTTATTCTTTACACTCATTTCTATCCTGACTTGTTTTAAAGTCACGTCCGATATCAATAATATCAGTCATTCCTTAACAAGTAATCCTGAAACTGGAGAACTTGTATTAGATGTTATTACTGGTTTAGATCTCCAACTTGAAGAAACATTATTAAAACTGGGTGATTCAGTAGTTGATGAAGTTGAGGATGTTTTGAAATTAATTGATTCTCCAGTTTTAGGTTCTTGGTCTATACAAAATAGCATATTGGTTTATTCACGGGAATTATTCTATTGTGGTATTGAAGCTCCTTATACTATTCATACTCTTCTGGGTATCAATTGTCAGCAATTAAACTTGAAAGTACAGGAAGATGATATTACAACCACTTCAACATCTACAATTACAGTCACCATTACTAGTTATTCTACAGAAACTACAGATTGTTCCACTTCCATTGATGCTGAACTTTATAATGATGAAGTTTTAATGGAAGAATCGGAAATTACTGAAACTACAACTACCACGGTTATCCTTATAAGTAGTAATTTTATAACTACAACTACTTGTCCTAATCAAGAAACTGATGAACTTAATCCTCGACCTTTTAATATCGTTGCTGTTTTCAATGATGAAGAATTGGAATTCACATCTAATGGAACATTAATTACTTTGTTTGGTTGTAAACCAAGTGAATTTATTCTTGAAGATGGATTTATTAAATTAGGAGAAAAATATGTCGATGTTGCTCCTGATGGAGAATTAATTGTTACTGATGAAGAAGGTACTTGTGGTTGGGAAATTGTTGATGACAAACTTGTGTTGAATACAACTGAAGCTATTGAATTTAAAGTATGTAATCAAGATGATGAGTATTGGATTACCATTGGTGAAGATGGTGAATGTTTACCTATTGATGTTGTTTTAAGAAACCTGGACCAATCGAAGGAAGCCAATTGTACCAAACCAATTAAACAAGAAGATTTTGAAGTTACTCGTGCAAACTCGACTACATTCGTCACAATGACCAGTTGTAGTACAAAACCTTCAGCTATAAAACAAGAAGATTTTGAAGTTACTCGAGCAAAATCAACCACATTTGTCACAATAACTAGTTGTAGTACGAAACCAAAACCAACTAGTTCTCCCCAACCCGAAGTTCTTGCTGATCCAGAAGAAGAATTATACACATCATTAACAATCACAATAACTATTTATGAAACAGTACTGGATCAAACGACTACATACACTACAATGGCACGCACACCATCTACCACACCGGAACCTTTAGCTTATTTACTTGAAAATCGTGGGTCTTATATGGGTATTGAAAAACCCATGATTTATTGTATGATCATTGGTATTTTGATTCCTTTAATTATTTAAGAATATATATAAGCTTATAGTTTTAATGTTGTATTATTTGAGAATTTACGAACGGCTGTAAGAATCCAACACAATAAAAAAAAAGAGTAGTGTAAACCCGCATTAACGTTTAGTAGAGCTTACAACAATATGGCGCAATTCTGATAATATGTTTCTTCCTTGTAACATGTCTTTCTAAATTAAAGAAGGATTTCCCTGCAATTGTTAAGAACCAATACCACGCAATTTACTATTAATGTTATGATTTGCCCCTTTTTAAGGAGTCACATACAACTCAACAAAATAAAAATAAAAAAAATAAAATTTGTGCTGATGTACGTTCATGTAAGATGTTTCTGTCAGCCAAGAGTTTAAAAGAAAAATCCACGGTTGAAGAATATTGTTATGAAATAACACCACAATACGAAATTCTATTCAAGAAACTCTAAAAATAGTAAAGTGTCAGGGTAACCTAATTCAATGTATGCAACAGTTGAATCAATATTTCCAATCACCCCAATTTACAATAGAGGTGTAAGCCATTTTACCAACGCCATATAAGCCATACTATTAGTGGTATAATTTAATTTGCGTAAATTTCAAAGTTTGGTTTTTGTGTTTTATTTACTAATGAATTTATGCATAAACAAAAATTATCTCTCCTATCTTTAAAAATCGTGATTCATGCAACTAGTTGGCTTAATCTGACAAGCCTAATCCCGGATTGGGATTGAGAATCAACTTTCTTGGTTTCCCATGTTTGTTTTTCTTTTCTCTTTTTATTTTTATTTTTTAGATTCACCCACAAAAAAAACTCTCACAAATACAATTATCGTGTTTAGCTTGGTTTAATCTTGCATGTTTTATCTTGTCCTTTTTTCCTACACTTTGTGTTATCAGTTATTTTATCTTGTCAAATCATTGTGGATTTAGAACAAAGCGTGATTATTTTCGCTTATGTACACTGTATAAAAATACGAGAATAAAAAGGTTTTTTTCAATGGCAAGAACATAGAACCACTTTCAAAAAATCAAAAAGTTGACCCAGAATGGTTTTAGCTTGGCTGTTCACGGTTTTATTTGTTTTTTTTATCTTGGGCGGTAGTTCTCTAAACCAAGAAATTTGGGTTTACCTAGATTTTCAATATGCAACTCCAATACCAAGAGTTTTTTGTTTGTTTTTGCGTTGCAATTGAAACCAGCCTTCTTGGGAGTAAAAGAATCTTGGAATAGGAAAAAAATTCCAACCAAGAATACTACAGCTTCGCCAGTCACGGATTTTTTATTATTATTATTGTTTTGAAAACCTCCAAGAAATTTTGTTGAATCTTTAGCAAATACAATCTTTGCGTGGTGGTTCATAGTTTTGGGTTAGAAATGAACGTCCCCCCATACAATCTTGACAAGTATAAGAATCCATGAAGATCCTCCTCTGAATGATTTAAGTTTTTCTTATATCTTTACTTATTCAGATATATTTCAACACATTCGTTTAATTCTATTAGAAATTTATCAATAATATTTTGATTTGTATTTGAGTTTGTTTTTTTTTGCAATTATGAGATTATCTATTTTAGGATTGGCTGTTTCAGCCATGTCATTATCCCAGGCTTTAGGCTTTAAACTTTATCTTGATGAAGAACCTCCAAGACATTTATCTGTTACTACTACAGACCGAGTATCAGAAGTCACTACTATAGTTGAAGTTGTCAATTTGGTTGAAGATAAAGAACCAGAACCACAATTTACAATTGATGGTGAAAAATTAAAGTTTGGAGAATTGTTTATAGATTTCAATGAAAATTCATTTGCGATTGTGGAAGAAGCCGTTGGTAAATGGATCGTTGTTGGGCAAACTGCTGAATACACAGTTCCCGGTGCTGAAACAGATGATCCGGACTCTGTCCTTTGTGTTTCTTCAAAAGATGGTACTTTGTCTCTTGCAGCTACTTGTGATGCTGAAACTAGTACTAAAGCTGAATTTACTATTATTGGTGATGTCTCTGAAATGGTTAAACTTTCTCTTCGCGTCATTGAGGCTGAAAAATATTTGGCTGTTATAGAAAAAGACGAAGTATCAGATGTCACTGCTACAGTTAGTGTTGTCGTGTTGATTACGGAAGAAGCGGGTGCAGTAGAATTCACACTTGAAGAAACTTCTTTAAAGTATCAAGGTTCCAATATTGATTTCGTAGAAGATTTAAAATCACTTGTGAGTATTACTGTTGAAGGAGAACTCGTTGGTGAATGGGTCCGTAAAGATGACGAGCTTAGCTACACAGTTCCTGGTGCTACAGATGATGATCCGGTTCTTGTCCTTTGTGTTGATGGAACTAATGCTTTCACTCGTGCAGCTCTTTGTCCCGAAGGATCTGTTGAAGCCAAATTTACTGTTGAAGAAGAAGAAGAAGATGATGATAAATCTACTGAATCTATTGAATCTTCTGAATCTACTGAGTCAACTGAGCCAACTGAACCAACTGAGCCAACTGAGACAACTGAGCCAACTGAGCCAACTGAACCAACTGAACCAACTGAACCAACTGAACCAACTGAACCAACTGAGTCAACTGAACCAACTGAACCAACTGAGCCAACTGAGCCAACTGAGACAACTGAGCCAACTGAAACTCCAAAAGTAGACCCATCTAAACCATTTAAACTTTTCATTAGCCCTGTTCAAGGAGTTGTTCTTAATTTCCAATTAAATAACGATGCTGAAGTTATTGTTTCTCTAACTGGTGAAGCATCTGTATTTACGATTGAGGAAGGTAAACTTCTTGCTGATGGAAAATATGTTGTAATTCTTGATAATGGAAGAGTTGCCACTACTGAAGAATCAGACGATGCTACTGTATCTTGGGACATTATTGATGGTAAGCTTAATTTACTTGATGTTGCTAAACGTGACGCTGTTGAATTTACTATTTGTCGTGAAGGAGATATTGGTAATGTTTACATTGGTGATGGTGAAGGTGATCAATGTACTGTTGTTCCAGTAATTGCCGAGAATTTAGAAGTTACTGATCCTACAGCTTCTGAACAACCTGGGGAATCAACTCTTGACCCTGAAGAATCAACTCTTGACCCTGAAGAATCCGAAGAAACTCAATACACTACTGTTACCACCGATATTACCATTACTGTTACTGAATGTGATGAAGATGATGTCTGTAGCACAATCACCAAGACAACCATTGAAACTTATTGTCCACCTACTACTACTGAAGATGATTGTCAAACTATCACCATCACTACCTGTATTGAAAGTGTTTGTACTGAAATTACTTCTGTCATTCGTTCCGATGATACTATCAAGACCGTTACTCCAACTGGTGAACCAGAACCAAACACATTGACTGAATATGATAATGGTGCTAATAATGTATTTGCCAAGGGTACTGTTGCTATGCTTGCCTTCGTTCTTCCATTGTTCATGTAATGATAACATGGGGGGATATTTTGATTTTGATTTTCTTGTTCTTATATTTTTTTTGTTTTATTGTTTTATTTAACTTAATTCGGTTAAATTATATTTTTCGACCAACCGAGTTTATATTAGTATTGATTACTTTCTATGTTTTAGTTACTTTTCAATAATATGACTTTTTCCTTTTTTAAAGAAAGATAGATAAGTATTTTGTATGTTATAGGATGAATGTAGATTACAATCACTGTTAAGATATAGTTAGGTATAAACAAAGGAACTGGCATGTTAAGTTTAACATTTCGATTTTTTTTCTTTTTTTTGTTTTTTTTTTTTGCAACCAACTTTTAAAACTTATAAAATGTTACACACAGGTGGAATAACTGTTCAGGTGTGTACGAACGGAGTGACCTGTTTACTAATAAAGATTCCCAACTTGCAACCAAATTATGGAATAAATAGATTGCAAACTCGAGTTAGTCAAGGTGTAAATCAATTGTTATCTTGGGTTATACAAATGAATAAACTCTTCTTGTACAATCATTAACGAGAAATACATGGTGTTGTCATTCAAGTCAGAGATTAAATTTATCTTAGATTTATTTAATATGTCAATCTTTTGGGTATGTGCAAGCCTGAAATGGATAATACTACATATTTCAATATCTATCAATGGCTAATTCTGCTAGTTACACCAGTTAACAATGGAAGGAATTATTTAGATAAAGTGGGTTTAAATAACATTGCCAATGACTGTATCATCTTACTAGGAACTATCAGTTGTGTGCTAAAAATAAACTTTTTTTGTTCCTGTGCTGGGCAAAAATTACCAATGTCAAACAAACAAAAAATTTTTTTTTACACTTCCAGCATGCACATTTCCATTTTTAAAAATTTCATTTTCCAAACTACAATTATAAATTGCATCAAGAAGAGAACAAGATTCACAACCGTGAATAAAAAAAAGTATTGACCTGAAGTAGTGGAGAATTATCTAAAGAGCGGTTGTATTAGAGATCGAATAAAAGTTGGGATTGCTGTTTTATGTTTTATTAATCCAGAAGTGAAACTTTTGCAAGTAAATAACACAGAAACGTATCTCACGCACAATAAACAACACCCACGCACCCATTCACACACATTGCGTAAAACCAAAAAAAAAAAAAAATTCACTCAACCAGTTTACACCTTTATTTCCTTCCTACCGAATTCACGACCTTGTTAAAAAAAGCAAAACATTATAAAGTACATTCATATTTGCTAACTAGAGCATAACATATACCACCACGTACTTTGTCACACAACAATAGAAATATATATAGATAGAGTATTCAACTATGTTACTGGTTATTCTATTTATATTTCTGTTGTTTGTGGTTCGAATAGCAGGGAGTCAATCAGGGGAAACTTTGACGGATATTATCACAACTACAACATCAACAACAACAACAGCAGCATCATCATCATCATCATCATCATCATCATCAACAACAACTGTAGCTACTATTGCTACTACTGATCCTGTTACTTGGACAACCACCATATCTAGCATTTTTCCTAATTTCATATTAATACCGACCATAGTTAAACGAGCTACTAATATGGGATTCAACCAAATTGAAAGTTTTACTAAACATGAAGTTTTCGTACAACGAGTGTTGGCTACATCATCATCATGTGCATCGATTGCATTATGTTTAATTGCCATGTATTTCTTATTTGCTATTGATCCTAAACGATTAGTATTTCGACATCATTTAATTTTCTTTTTATTATTTTTTGATTTGGTTAAGGCAATTATTTTATTATTATATCCTACCCGAGTATTAACCCATACCATGTCATATTATAATACTCGGTTTTGTCAAGCAGTGGGGTTTTTCACAGCTACAGCAATTGAAGGAGCTGATGTGGCAATTATGGCATTTGCTGTACATACATATTTACTTATTTTTAAACCAGAATTAAATACCAAAGTTAAACATTCTTCATCAACAACAACAAGAATTGAAGGAGGATTATATCGATATAGAATATATGTTTATACATTATCCCTCTTCTTACCTTTGATTTTGGCAAGTCTTGCATTTGTTAATGGTACTGGATATGCTTCATTGGTTACATGGTGTTATTTACCATTTCGCCCCTTGTGGTATAGAATGGTTTTAAGTTGGGTTCCAAGATATTGTATTGTTATTGCTATATTTGTCATTTATGGATTAATTTATTATCATGTTATAAGTGAATTTAAAACTTTGGGAGGAGTGTTTACAACTTTACATAAGAATTCTCGAGGGAGAAATGAAGTTGAATCAGAAAAACCAAGTTTCTTTTCTGCTTTAAGCTATTTTTGTAAAACGATTAAGGATTATATTTCTCCCAAGTTTGTTATCCCTGATAATGGTGAGAATAGTACAAGTTTAACCATTGTTAATCTGAGAATACCTCTGAAACATGGTGGAAACGATTCCGATGAAGAAGAAAGTAGTAGTAATAGAGAAGGAGAAGACGAGGAAGAAGAGGAAGATGATGAAGAAGAAGTGATTGTTCCTTTCCCAAATAGACCTCAGCAACAACAAGTTACTCCTACTGACGATAGCAACAACAACAATAATAATAACACCTTTACAAACCCTGATCTTCATCAAACAAATTTAGAGAATTTTAGAAAACGTCAACGAATAATTCAAAAACAAATGAAATCAATCTTTGTTTATCCCTTTGCATATTGTTTTGTTTGGTTATTTCCATTTATTTTACATATCACTCAAATTAATCATGAAGAAAAATATGGACCAATATATTGGATTAATTTATTAGGAGCATTTATGCAACCATTTAATGGATTTGTTGATTCATTGGTGTTTTTCTATCGAGAACAACCTTGGAAATATACTGTAATGAAGAATTTTGAACGAGAGAATAAACAACGAGTAGATAATATTATTGAGAATAATCTTCAACATAAACATAGTCATAGTCATAATCAGAATGTTGATAGTGAATCTATATCTACTATGGCTACTAGTGCCAGAATTGCCAAGAATTCTTTAAGTGCAAGTTCGGGATTAGTTGATTTAAACAAGTATAGATTTTGGAGAATTTATTTAAATAAATTTAAATTTCCTTTGTATAAATTACCCACTGAAGAAAATATTGCTGAATTTCAAAAGAAATATATTGACAAACGATTATCAGAAAAGGGAATTAAACCAATTCATGGACAACGCCAACAACATATACAACATATACAACATATACAACATATACCTAATACACCACATACCCATTATCCAAGTTTATCCGAAAAGTATAGTGAACATGGGTATAACAATATTATAAATAAAAATAATTCTAGTATTAGTGCAGGCATAAATGCAGGATTATTTACATCAACAACTCATGATTTTTCAAATTTACTTTCTGATGATTTAGGTGAAAATGATTTCCGAATAAATTTAAATAAATTTAGTTTTACATCAATTGGAGCAAGAAAAAGTAGTTCGAAATCACATGATCCTTTAAAGAAGAGTGAAACCAAGAATAATAATAGTAATACTACTGCTACTACAACAACAACAACAACTACTACTACTACTTCAGTTGTTGTTCCACCTAAAAGAATAACAACAACTTCAAACACTATATCAGGGTCATTTTCTTCAGCAAATGCCCATATTCCAACAAAAAAGACACCACCTTGTAACAATAATGAAGATGAACAAGGAGAAATTGACTTTTTAGAATTCCTTAAAAAGGGACCACCAGTATAAAAAAGTAAAAAAATATAATGTAGCATTAAATATAAATTATAAATTATAAATTATGAATTATAAATTATAAATTATAAATTATAAATTTTGTATTAATATTAATATAATTTCATTTTCAATTAAGTTAACTCCTTTACCTAATTAGGTTATTCGCCGCATGCAACATCAAAGACATTTTGTTTTTTTTTTGTGGCTCAGTAATTGGCAACAGTCTTTTTTTTTTTTTAGTGTTCTTATCTTAATGTCACACTCTCCTCTCCCACCCCACAAAAATAAAGTCTCCTCTTCCCCTCCCTTCCCTTTCCTTATTTCAATTCACTTTTTATTTTTAGAACTACTACAAGATATATCCTTGTGTATATCCTTGTGTATATCCTTGTGTATATTCTGGTATAAGCCACCTCCCTTGTTTCAGTATACCTATTTCAATACCACATTTGTCATTAACTCACATATATTTTTTTTTTACCTTATCACCAATGAATCCTCAAATTTTAACTTATTTACCTACAGAATTATCAACCTTAGTATTACAATATATTCCTAAAGATCATTTACTTGAATTATTAAATCTTGATTCTTGGCTTGACAATATAATCCTTGATTATTTGTTCCCACTAGCTTATATTGATTATATTGATCCTCATTTACATAAACATTATATATTTGATTATAAAGTTGGGCTGGTGATAATATATGGTGAAGGTAAAATCACGTTTAAAAATATCGATCTGTTTATAAAATTTTGTTGTCAATTTAAAACTTATAGTCCAAAAACAATTATTTTTGAAGATATATGTGATTTTTTAACTTTACATTATCAATTTAGTGAAATATTATCCAGGATTAATAAAATTGAAATTAGAACACAATTTCTGAGACAATTACCAGATTTATTGGAAAATTTACAACAAGGGGTGTTATTAGGATATAAAAATTTATATTGTATTAGATTATCAAAGGAAATATGTTGGAATGAAATATATTTGACAAATATTAAACAAATGGAAATACATTTTGTAAATGATGATGATAATTGTAATTATTCTTTAATTCCGAAAACAATAGAAACACTTCAAATACATGGAATTAAATTAGAAAATGTCGGGAAATTACCTAGTGAGAATTTGCGACATTTAGAAATATTACAATTAGCTAATTATCAATTTACAACTCAAACAATTAATTTCCCCTTAAAATTGACTCATTTAACATTATATGAATATCCTCTTGTATTTAATCTGATTGATATAAGTTATCTTGAATGTTTAATCAAGTTTGATTATCATGGAAGTTTACATTCTAATGAAATTAGTAGTTTAACTCAAGTTAAATTACCAATTTCTATTAAATGTCTTGAATTAACAAGTTTAAAAAATCTTGAAAATTTAATTTCTTTACAAAATTATATTTATTTGCAACATTTGAAAATTGTTGATTGTCCAATTTTCCATCATTTTTTTACTGATACTATATTCCCATCAAGTTTAAAATCAATTATATATGGTCCAAATCAATGTGTCCCTATAAATCAAGTATTTTTGAGAAAAGCCAGAGAATATCCTCAACAATATCATAATAATCAATATTTTATAGTAGATGATAAATTTAAATTACCTGAGAATTTAAAACTGTTATATATTGAAAATTTACCCTTTGTTAGAATAATTGCCTCAAAATTGGTGCTTCCTGCTAGTTTAAACCAATTGGTACTTCGCAATATGGGTGGGTTTATTGATAAATTAAGTAATTTAAAATTACCTTTGAATTTATATTCATTAACATTAAGAGATTTATCTATTGAATTTATAAATGATTTGAAATTTCCTAGTAAATTAAATCATTTAAATATTTCTAAGAATTTCTTAACTTCAATTGAAGGAACAAATTTATCACAATTGAAATATTTACAAGAAATTGATTTACTGTATAATAAATTCACAACAACCTCAACTTTTGTTAATAATTTACCTCAAACATTAACCAAGTTAAATTTACATGGAAATAAATTGCATAAATGTAATTTACATGAGATAAATATACAATCACTTGAATTGGAATTTCTTAGTAATAAATATATTGTTGGAAATGATATATTCAAATTACCGACAAATATTAAAACTTTACAATTATGGATCAATCTGAATATAAAATTTGATCAATGTATTGAATTTCCTAAAAGTTTAACCAATTTTGAAATACATCAATGGAAAAGTAGTAGAATTATTATTAATAATGAGAATTTCTTTAGTAAATTACCAGGAAATTTAATTAATTTAAAACTATATGATGTGGTAATTATTGAAGAAAATACAATACAATTTCCTAAAACTCTTCAACATTTAACTATATCTTGTTCATTTACACAAGATTTAATTGATAGAATCGATTTAACTAAATGTACCCAACTTAAATCAATTAATTTCAATGGAGGCCATGTAACCAGGTTTAATCTTGATAAGATCCCCACCAAGATTCAAAGAATTGAATTACAAAATATGGGATTATATCAAATCACGGGTAATTTCTCCAATTTCCCTCAATTAAATCATATAAATCTTGAAAAAAATCATCTTTCTAAATCTTTACAATTATTAACATTACCAAATTCCTTATTTACATTAATATTAAATAAGAATGATTTAGATAATTTATCAATTACAATTGATAATTGTCATCGATTGAAATTTGTGTTTTTGGAAAGAAATCCTAAATTAGAACAATGTTTATGTCAATTAATTCTGTTGGCAGAGAAATTATGTAATATTTCTCAAGAATTTGGGGCAATTTATTTATCATCACCAACAAAAATTATTAATTCAAAATTGTTTCAAGAAAAGTTTGAATATTTTGATAAGATTATTAAAGATGCTGATAGATTATAGAAAAGGACTAGATATATATATATATATATATTAAGTAAACTTTGTAAAAACTCTGTAGGTAACCCCATTTAAAACTCATATTTATCTGGGGAAATTGGTTGCAAAGCCCCCCGCCTTCATCGCCGCACCATCGCACCGACAGAAAAAACAATCAATCGGAAATATTGACCGACCGATATCCCCGGATCACGCGACTTGTTTAAAATAACGATCATACAAAAAAAATCCAAAAACAGCAAATTAAATGCCCAGACATAATCTTACTTTTTAAGATTTAACGTATAAATATTACAAGAAATAATCATCAAATGGTAAAAATCAACAATAAACAAATAACTTAATGACTTCTACACAACCACCAAATTCAAGTAGTCCTGAACTACTAACAACTACATCTCATTCCTCGGCAAAGTACATTGAAGCCGATGCTGGTGATGGAACTCGAGCTTATGAACAATATTTATCAGGATATCATTTAGCTCTTACTCTTGCATCATGTATCATATCTCTATTCCTTACCGCATTAGACCAAACTATAGTGTCTACGGTATTAACCACGGTGGGGGAACAATTTAATGGATTTGATAAAGTAGGATGGTTAACTTCAGGATTTATGTTACCTATGGCTTGTCTTTCCCCTAGTTATGGCAAGATTTCAATTGCCTTTGGTCGGAAATGGACATTACTTGTGGGGGTAATTATATTTGAGACAGGTTCTTTAATTTGTGCCTTGTCACAATCTATGTCGATGTTAATTGGTGGTAGAGTTATTCAAGGGTTAGGTGGTGGAGCTATTCAAGCTATGGTTATGGTGATTATGACGGAATGTGTGCCTATTTCCAAAAGATCGCTTATATTTGCCAGTATTTCAATTGTATATTCTACTTCAAGTGTATTGGGTCCTCTTATTGGTGGTGCATTAACCAAAGTTTCTTGGAGATGGTGCTTTTATATTAATTTACCTATAGGAGCTATTGCTTTGATTGTGTTGTTGATTGGATTTAAACCTCCTAAGACTATAGGAAGTATCAAGGAGAAATTGACTAAAGTTGATTATATCGGCACCATACTTTTAACAGGAGGTTTAGTATTGTTATTACTTGCATTGACATTTGGTGGGATTGAATATCCTTGGAATTCAGCTCAAGTAATTGTCTTGTTTGTTGTTGGAGGAAGTACGTTAATTTCATTCTTTATTTGGAATTTTAAATTCTCCAATAATCCAATAATCTTACAAGAATTCCTAAAGATTAATCCAGTTCTTGCAGCCAATTTAAGTGCCATGTTTAATTTTGCATTTTTCATTGCTAATTTAACTTATTTGGCGCTTTATTTCCAAGTCATTTATAATGCCAATAGTCTTCAATCAGGAATATATTTACTTCCCATGGTCATTTCCGTATGTGTGTCTTCCTTTTGCAATAGTATGTTTATCAATCGTTGTAAACTTATTAAACCTCCAATGGTACTTTCCGGAATATTATCACCTATAGGAACAGGACTTTTCTTGTTATTAAGTAAAGATTCTTCATTAGGATTAAGAATTGGATTACTTATAATATGTGGGATTTCCATAGGATTACAATTCCAATCTTCATTACTTTCGGCCCAGTTAGTATGTCCCAAAACCATCCCTGGTGCTCTAATCCTTGTGACAATTTTTCAAAATTTCTTAAAAAGCATGGCAGCAACAGTAGCAGTTATTATTGCTCAACTTTTATTTCAAACTACAGGAACCAAATATATTATTGAATTGATTAATAATTTATCACTTGATTCTATGGAATATCAAGTATTAACTAAGTTCACGGCAAAACAATTGATTTCAAATCCAAGAATAATCACCGGGTTACCTGATGTCGCCCGAGAATTAATGTTGGATCAATATATGAAGGCATTTAAAAATGTTTTCTATTGGGGATTATCTTTAGGATCTTGTTGTTTTGTTTGTAGTTTATTTGCCACAAATAAAAAAATTCCGAAAACTAAAGATATTGAAACTGGGAAGAAACAAAAGGAGATTGAAAAGGAAGAAGTAAGTGCTAATACTTCGGTATCGAGTAATAGCAATGATCAACAAAAGAATGTTGTTTAGCGATACATTCAAGTTTATAATTATTTAGCAATAATTAGTTATATATTTAATTATACTTGTTAACAATGGGATCAAGAACATGGGTATATCTTTCAAGTTGTCTAGCAGTTTCATCAAGTTTAATCTTGGTTTCTTGTTTTTCTCGAGTAAATTCTTCAATCATTTTCGATGATTCTTGTTCAAGTTGGTTACGTTTATTATCCAATTGTTTACAAGTCTCATTCTGGGTTTCAATTTTAATCATGCCTTCATTATAAACCTCCTGTTGTGCTTGTAATTTGGTTTCAAATTCTTTAACTGATGCTTCTGATTCAATAACCAAATTTGATAATTTTTCTTGATGATTATTGTATTTCTCTTGTAAATTTTTCACTTCATCTTCAAGATTTTTATTTCTCTCCTGTGATTTTCCAATTTTATATTCAATACGTTTAATATTTAATTCTAATTGAACAAGGTCTTCTTTATTTTGATTAATTTCTTGACCCATTTCTAATACTTCTTCTAATTCTTGTTGAACTAATTTAATTGAATTTAATGTAATGGTATGATTATGATGAATTTGATTCAATTCTTGAATTTGTTGTTCACGTTCTTTAGTTTTAGTTTGAGAACGAGTTACCATATCCTTTAAATTTTCAACATTAGTATTTTTAATCTCGATTAATCCCTTAATTTTTAATCGTTCATCTTTAATTAATTTTTCAATATCATCATATCTTGCCGTAAGTTTTAATTTCTCTTGTTTATATTCTTCATCTTCCTCTTGAAGTTCTTGGAGTTTTTTTCGTAATCTTGTAATATGGCCATTAAGTTGAGCTTCATATTCATATTGATTTTGTAGATTTTGTTCTCGTTCTTCTCGAGTCTTACCATATTTCAATTGTAATTCTTGCTTTTTCTTTAACGAAACTTCATACTCTGCCTTGATAATATCCATTTCTTGTAATTTCAATTCAAGGTCAGCAGACATTGCTTCAAATTTAGGAGATACTTCTTCTCTAAATCGAAGATAATTTAATACTGCACTTAATATTCTATGAGTACGTATAGGATCAGGTTTTGAAATATCAAATAATCCAAAATCATAAAAACCAATTTTTGAAAAAAATTTTTGACAAAATTTATTTAAAACCATTTCTCGATTTAAAGTTAATTCCATTTCTTCAACTTCTGATAATATTCTTGCTTGATCTTCATTATTATTTTCATTATTTTCTGAAACATTTGTTGATATAGTTACTTGAGATTGAAGTAATCTTCGAGCAACAGATTCAACCCGACCAATAGGTATACTTACACATGATTCAATCAATTGCTCATATAATTGGAAAACAAAGGCAGAATTGGGCTTTTTGATTAATTCTTCACTAACTTCAAATCCACAAAAAAGTAAACATTCACTAATTTCTCGAATTGAATATAATGGGAAAAGATCACGGGTTGGAGGTTGTTGTACTTGTTGTTGTGATTGTGATTGTGATTGTGATTGTGATTGTTGTGATGTTGATTGTTGTGATGGAGTTATCGTACTTCTTCTACTCGATCTGGTTGTCCTTCTTGCACGATTCATTGGTAGGGTGAATTTTATCTAATAGTTGTATGTTTTGATTTTAGTTTTTTTTAAAGACAGAAAAAATTGGAACCAAACAAACGCGTGTATGTTATATGCAGGAATATGGAAATTGATAAGACAATTTATAATGATATATGAGTTAATGTTTCAAGTTTAAACATATATTAGTTATTATCAACTACATTATTATTCAAGATTATATTCATATAAATTCATATTTTTTTCGTTTATATATATATAAATATATATAAATATAAATAAACTATATTTATCACTATTTAAAGATTCACCAAAGATGTAATTATCAGAATAAAAATCAACCAAAGAGTTGTATTTGATTAAACAATAGTACCTCTCATGGGAAATATAGTGTTTCTCTTACGATCAACGAAAGATTGTCTTTTTGAACTTCTTCTTCAGTCTTCTTAGTTTGTTATTGATCGGCCATTGTAATAAGTTTGTTTGTTTGTTTGCTTGTTTGTTTGTTTGTTTGTTGGTTGGTTGGTGAAGAAAAGAAGAAAAACAGAAGGGTGAGGATCTTGTATCCCCTTTATATATTGTGTTTATTAAATGCTTAATTGTAGTAGAGCGTTCAGTTGATACAATTCAAGTAGTTTCTTGGAAATTGGAATAATTACCCAATTAAGTCTTGACAATTGACTGCAAAAAAAACTTTTTTTTTTCACATTCAAATGTATCAAATATAGAAGTTTGTTTGTGTAAATTATTGTTTCTAATCTTGATTCAAATTGCTTGATTTTCAAAGTTAATAGAGCTTTGTAGAAGAGGTGTTATAGGTAAACTTTTTAAGAGTTAACTTATAACATGTTGTTAGTGCTTCAATTGAAAAAAAAAAAAAAAAAAAACGTACAAAGTTAAACTCATTTACTCATATATACAATATTCCTATGTAAAAATTCTACATTTAAATTCTCTCAGCAGCCCAAATAGCTCCTTTACATACAGTTTTAATCCCTTCAGTCAATAACATATAAGGTACTGCCTTTTCAGCATCATTTTCAATAGCAATATCTAAATGTTCCAATTCTTGATCTCTAAACAATTTAATTTGATCTTTTAATGTTGATAATTCTTGAGAAGCTTTAGCATCAGGATTAATATCTTTATAATCAACACTTTCACCAGTTTCTTTATCATATACATTCACATTATATTGATTCATCAATACTCGTAATTGTTCATTATAATGACCCCCGATTACTGTTTCTACCGCCACCGTACATGCCATAGCTGCTTCTTTACCAATTAAAGCCGTACCCATTCCCATACCAATAGCCCCAAGTTTCCATAACGGAGTAATCAATGAAGGTCTAACTCGTCTTTTAACTTGTAAATCATTAAATGTATCATGATGATGAATCTCTTGTTCTCGCATATGAGTAAGAAGAGGTTTTAAATGAGGATATCTTGAAGCTAATACGATTATTTGTCCCAAGTATATATAATTGGCCCCTAATTCACCTGCTTGATCTACTCGAATAACTCGATCGACGTATGCTTTTTGAGCTGGGGATAATGGGCCATAACTAAGTTCATCTCGGTTGTATTTCTTGGGTTGTGATTGTGGTTGCGATTGTTGTGACTGATTTTGGAGTAATCTAGATGTTCTGGACAATTGTCTGATTGTAGCAATTGTCTGAGTCTTGGGAATTGATCTGGAAATCATTGTGGTGTTGTACAAGGGGGTGAATGTGTGAAACGTACGATTTTTATCGTTTTTTTTTTCACATTTGAAAAATTAACCAAGCACAATCACACTGGTTGAAAATAATAAGATTCATTAAACATTAAAAATAAAGAAAGAAGATACATACACAAATAAATAAGCAAAAATAGAAAAATCACTAGCTATTCATTAGTTCTAAATGAACTAATTATCTTTAACATGGAGATTCCAATTTCAAATGGTATTTCTTGAGTATCTCTTGAATTAGTCACAGGTTTAAATTCATTTGCCGGGATTTTTAAATGTTGGAAAAATCTATTTGGTACATCTTTAATTAATAACCATTCTACGGGGAAAATCCCCTTCCATCTAGTTTGTTCTACCCAAATATCACTAGTTTTCGTATAATCAATTTTTGATTTCATTTCGGCTATTCCACAAAATTTCCCCAGGGAATTAACCAGGAAAAATAAAAAAATTTTACCATCAATATTGGGATTCCCCGTGATTTGTAGCTCTTGATATGCCTTATCTAATCGACGATTACCTAATTCTGTAGATGTCCATATATTATGAATAAATGAAGCATTAACATCAAGAATATTATATGATTTTATTACAAAGAATTTGGAATTTTGTGGCACAGTAAATACAGTACCTTTATAAGTTCTAAATGTAAGACAATTACCAGGAGCAATGGTGATATTAGTATTTGAATTTGAATATGAATTAGAATTCATTGAAGTTGTTGTTGTAGGAGAAGTAATCAATGTATCGGTATACAATCCTTGAGTAGCAGATAAAGGACTTGAAGGATCTGAAGGAATAGTAACATGGTCTTGGTCATCATTAAAGTGAATATTATTAAATTTAATTAACGAATTACTAGGCACTTCATTTCTAATATTATTTGACCAAATATTAGTTTTAAAACTTAAGGGAACATCATCAATTTCCAGTTCAATTGATAAAACAGTAGATAATGAACGAGGTGTATAATATTTAAATCCTATTGAAGAAGAAAATGAATCACTTCCATAATCACCAACCCCAGTTATACTCCCACTAGTAACACTAACACTACCAGTGGTAGTACCACTACCACTACCACTGCCACTACCACTAGTCATTGTAACATCTGAAGTTTCATCAGGGAAATAATAATAATCAAATGTAGTTGGAATTGGATCAAAATCATCAAACATTGTAAGGATAATGTTAACAAATGTCAAAAAAACTAAAAGCTAAAAGAAAAAAATGGGAAGGGATAAAGAAGTAATATTTATATTGTAAGTTTGTGTGGAGTAAAAGAGATATGAAGTTTCACCTTTTTAAATAAGGGGAGGAGTGATTGAAAAATGTCAATCCCCGCCTGTATCTGTATCACCTATTTTAATTTATTTTTATTGTACGTGTGTGTGAGTGTGTGGGTGTGTGGGTGATTGTGTGTGGGTGGTTAAGTAGTGTACGGAATGTTGTGGTGGAGTGTTTTGTTATTACCACACTAATCCTTGTTCTTTTTTTTTTTGCAACCAATTAACCTGTAAAAGTATATAACCTGTAAAATCCTGATGGTTTGAAGAAACAAACAAAAAAATTATATGTATAAACTATCAAAGGAACTGAGTTCAAAAATACAACAACAATGGCATATAGATTAAATCAAGTAAATGAAGAGTTCCTCAAAGATAAACTAAATAAACAAAAACAATCATCAAAATTCCCCAAGAATTTCAACAAAAAAATCGATATTACAAAGATTCACAATTGGATATCAATAAAAAAATGGATTCAAACTACAATTGATCGATTAATTCCTGATGATGAAATATTTGTTGAGTATGTATATGAGTTAATTAGAAGTGATCTGCCCTGTCCTGATATCAAAGCTATTCAATTACAAGTTGATGATTTTTTAGGAAAGGAAGATTCTCGGGAATTTTGTACTCAATTATGGCAATTATTAATAGATAGTGAAAATGGACCAGTGAAGGAAAAGATGAAGGATATACAGAAGGTATCAGAGGAAGAAAAAACTAAGGAAGTTGAAATATCAAAAAAGACTAAAACGAATTATAATCGTAGTGGTGCGAGTAGAAGCACAAGTTATAGAAATGAAACTGAACGAGAATATAAACGGGATCGTGATGAACCAACATATAAAGCTATACATGGCCAACGAGAGACGCCAGATGAAAGATATAAGGACAAAAGAAGAAAAAGAATAAGATAAGAAGTTGTCAATTCATACGTTGATAATATGGTAGGTCTTGCAATGTTGGGATATTACATAATTTACATATTTCATTTAAGTTAATGTATATAGAATATAAAGAAAGTACATTCCTGTATCTACATAATCTCTACTTGCATTTCAAATCTCTAGCTAACTAAAGTCGTGTCTTTACCAATCTGTTGATTCATTCAAAAGAAGAAAAAAAATATGTGGTCAAATTTGAAACGAGGAGAACACACATATATTGTTTTCTTGTAAACTTGAAATATGTCGGACCAGGTACCAATGGATGAAACAGGTCAAGATGACCAGCAACAACAGCAACACCACCACCATCATCATCACCATCATCGTCAAGATAAACAGCAAGCTGGTAGTGCAGTTCCACCACCACCACAAATCCCAGTTGATCCTAGTAGCAATCCTGCCAATAGAATTGGGAAATATCAAATCATCAAGACTTTAGGTGAAGGTTCTTTTGGTAAAGTCAAATTGGCATATCATTTAGTTACTGGTCAACGAGTCGCTCTTAAAATTATTAATCGGAAAACTCTTGCTAAATCAGATATGCAAGGACGAGTTGAACGAGAAATTTCTTATCTTCGATTATTAAGACATCCTCATATTATTAAATTATATGATGTTATTAAATCCAAGGATGAAATCATTATGGTTATTGAATTTGCTGGTAAGGAATTATTTGATTATATTGTTCAACGAGGTAAAATGCCTCAAGATGAAGCCCGAAGATTTTTTCAACAAATTATTGCAGCAGTAGAATATTGTCATAGACATAAGATTGTTCATCGAGATTTAAAACCGGAGAATTTATTATTAGATGATCAATTAAATGTTAAAATTGCCGATTTTGGATTATCTAATATTATGACTGATGGGAATTTTTTGAAAACAAGTTGTGGATCACCAAATTATGCTGCTCCTGAAGTTATTAGTGGGAAATTATATGCTGGGCCTGAAGTTGATGTTTGGTCAGCTGGAGTTATATTATATGTTATGCTTTGTGGGAGATTACCCTTTGATGATGAATTTATACCAGCATTATTTAAAAAAATTAGTAATGGAGTTTATACATTACCCAATTATTTATCGCCCGGAGCAAAACATTTGTTGACGAGAATGTTGGTGGTTAATCCTTTGAATAGAATTACTATTCATGAAATTATGGAAGATGAATGGTTTAAACAAGATATTCCTGATTATTTATTACCTCCCGATTTAACCAAGACTAAATATACCAAGATTGAAATTGATGAAGATGTTATAAAAGCTCTTGGGTTAACTATGGGATACGATCGTGATGAAATTATCAATGTTATTGAACGTTGTAATAAACTGAATACTCCTCAACAACAAACAAATGAAATTTTAGATGCATATTTATTAATGAAAGAAAATCATTCATTAGTTAAAGATTTAAAACAATCAAAACAAGACAAGATTGATTCATTTTTATCACAATCTCCTCCACCAACTTCATTTACACCAGGATCGACCAGTTCTGCTCCAGGAGTACAACAATCTTTAACTTATCAAACATTAGCTACTGTTCCTGATTTATCTCAATTACCTACATCAACAATAGCTATTTTACCTTCATCTTTACCTTCAATTCATCGAGCATTTATGATGGAATTAAATCCTAATCAATTATCATCAAATATAAATCCAGTTCCTACCAAGAAACTGAAAACAAGATGGCATTTTGGAATAAGATCAAGATCATATCCCTTGGATGTAATGGGAGAAATATATCGTGCTTTAAAGAATTTAGGAGCGGAATGGGCTAAGCCAACTGAAGAAGAATTATGGACTATTAGAGTTAGATGGAAATATGAAAGTGGTGGTGGTGGTGGTGGTGGTGGAGATCAGCAAGATAATACTCCAAATTTAATGAAGATGCAAATTCAATTATTTCAATTAGAACCCAATAATTATTTAGTTGATTTTAAATTTGATGGTTGGGAAACAACTACTGGGGAATCCAATCATGAAAATTTTAAACAAGATTTAGATGAAGTTGGTTCATTTTCTGCTTATCCTTTCTTACATTTAGCAACAAGATTAATTATGGAATTAGCAGTAAATAGTCAAAGTGGTTGATAAGTGTATAATATAATTTTTTTATAAAAATAAATAAATAATGACCATGTAATGTTTGATTGTTGGAGTCATCAACATAAATACTAATAATTATCAAATTAAACAGAAAAAAATAGTGACTCCGACGCGGTTCGAACGCGTGCATCTTTACGATAGTAGAACTTGAGTCTACCGCCTTAACCACTCGGCCACAGAGCCCTAATTTCTTCTGGAAAAATTCTAAATTATCTACCATCGGTGATATTTCACGTGACTTGTGATTATTATAAAATCGAATATATTTCATGGTATATCTAATAAAGGGAAGAGAAAGTTGGTAAAGTTAGTAAATAGTGTCTGTAACATTGTATTGGGTAAATTATTTAAAGTTTTAACATGTATTTTAGGTGTTTTGGAAATTTTGGAAATTTTGGAAAAAAAGCTGCAAAAATTATCATAGAGTAAGATATTATTGAAGACTTTAAAGACTTTAAAGACTTTACCATGCATTTTAATAACAACACTCATTATCATAGTACTCTACATATACAAAGAACAATTCACTACATATTTTACAATCAGAAGTATTCATTTATATGAAATGTATCAAATAACTAACAATTAAATTGTGGCAAGCAAATTGGTAGCGTTTACACAGACAAGGAAATTTTACAAGTTCAACAGAAATCTTTAGAATTGAAAGAACAGCTTGAAGAACTTGAAGAACTTGAAGTGTTCTCAGATCATTCATCATTCAATAGAGGAACTCAATTGAACAAAATACACATATGATAATGCTTAAATTATAGAACACACTGATTTAGACCACAATGTTCATACTATAATTTTCTCCAGACCTACATCTTCATCAAATCTTTTCACCCAATTCCCAAGGCATAGTAAAACACGATCCTGAAACCATCCACTCCAACACAAACTCCAAATTAGGCTAGAATGTAAATATCAATTTATCGTGAATATTCTCCTACAAAAATTATTCTTTTTCAAAGAAAAAAAAACAAAATTTCGTGTTTTAGAATTTCCTAAATAGGAAAAAATATGATCACATGACTACTTTTATTAACATAATAGTAATTAAATTAAAACAATTAACTTCGTTTCGCATTTCTTTGACTTTTTTGTGGTAGTAGTAAATACCCCCTTTCTAACGTTGTTATGTTTAAAACTGCAAAACCAATCACAAAAAGTTGAAGGGACGGGAGTTCTTTAAGATTTCTCTTTTTTTTTTTTTTTCAATTGTAATCCCACCACCAACACCACTACCACCACTTTCTTTTTCTTTTCTTAACTTTGAAATAAGAACTAACCTTAGTTTTTACTACCCCAAATCAATTCACATTTTTCGCAACTTTACACTACTTAACCCTTTTCTAAAAAAAAAGACATCATCTATTTTTTTGTTTTTGAATTTCTCAAACGGTTTACACAAAAGAAAGAGTTGGACATATAAAGATTACAGGAACCAAATAATACAAGTATCATGATCACCCTAGATTTAACACAACCTCAAGATTTGTCTTCGGATACTTGTATTCGATTAAATGAAGTTATAAAGCATATTGCCAAATCTAGAAAATGTACCGTTTTAACTGGTGCCGGTATATCTTGTAATGCAGGAATCCCCGATTTTCGATCATCAAATGGTTTATATAATTTAGTCACCAAGCAATATCCTCATAAAATAACTCGTGGTCAAGATTTATTTGATATTTCTTTATTTCGTGATGAAATTTCCCTTGGATTGTTTTGTACATTTATGGAATCTTTATATAAATCAAGTTTAAAAGCAACAGCTACTGAAACTCACAAATTTATTAAAGTATTAAAGGACAAGAATAAATTATTACGATGTTATACACAAAATATCGATTGTTTAGAACAAACTATGAATTTAAATTTAGGAATTAATTTACAAGAATTTGAAAAGAATAGATTTAACGAAGTTTGGAAAAATTTAGATGTTGTTCAATTACATGGGAATTTACATAAATTATCATGTACTTCATGTTTTAGTAATTTTGAATGGACAGAACAATTTCAATCAATGTTGAGTCAAGGAGAAAATCCTGAATGTAGTAAATGTTATGCCAAATATGAAGAACGATTATATTCTGGGAAACGATTAACTGGGAATATTGGAGTATTGAGACCTGATATTGTATTATATGGTGAGAATCATCCTCAACTGGAATTACTTAGTCAAGGTTTAAATGTTGATTTAAGAAGTAAACCTGATTTATTGATTATTATGGGAACTTCATTAAAAGTAGATGGAGTTAAACGATTAGTTAAATGTTTAAGTAAATCAATTCATGAAAAGAATGGTAAGGTTTTATTTATAAATAAAACTCCTTTAAGTAAGCAATGGAAGAATTTTATTGATTATGAAATATTAAGTGATTGTGATGAGTTTGTTAAGATATTAAAGAGAGAAATTCCTGACTTATTCTTGACGCAAGAGCAACTTGATAGTAAGAAATTAAATAATCCAATAATTGAAGATATACCAAAGGTGAAGATTAAGCGAGAAGTAAAGCGAGAAGTAAAGCGAGAAGTAAAGCAAAAAGTAAAGCAAGAAGTTAAACAGGAAATACCGAAAATAAAGAAGGAAATATTAACACCACCAACTACACCAACAAAGAAACGATCACCCGCACCCGCACCCACACCCACACCCGTACCAGCACCAGCACCAACATTAAAACGTAAACGACAATTAAAAGAATCTGCATCAAAAAAGATTAAATATAGCATAGCAACTCCTTTATCTTCATTTAGTGAAAATGATTCACCCCTGGAAGAACCAGAAATTATAATCATTGACAGTGAGAGTAGTGAAGATGAAAAACCTTTAAATACAATTAGTCGATCACAATTGAATCGAATAACTCGATCAAGAATGAAACAAGAGGTTATATAAACTGTATTTAGTTTGTAATATATTTGACAAAATTATTTGTCGCGACATAAAAAAATTAATCTATTTCATCTGAGAGAAGAAGAAAAAAAAAAAAATGACATAAACGGGAAACTGCAACATAACATTTATTTCAAAGACAACCAATCTCATTTTAACAGTTTATTTGTTAATATCTCCTGTCAATTGGGTTTTGCTCCATAATGGATCAAGTATCAAATCTTATTGGCAACATATTGTCAAGTGATGAAATAACTATTGTTGATTCCAAGACAAATAAGAAGAATAAACGACCTGATTTTACTTCATTTTGGAATAGTGACACTAAAATAGAAACCCAAATTAATGAAGATGTCAATGAACTGGGAAATAGCTATACTTCTCAATATATGGCAGATAAATTAATGGAAAAGGCTCTTGCTATGATTATCCCTACCGAAATCTATGATTATCAAACAAACAAGATTATTCAAGATAGAATAGCGATTCAAAAACAACGACCAAGTTTAAGTTTTACAATAATGCAAAAGAATTCAAATTTGTTACATCAACGAAATTCGTCAAATAATATAATGATTAGTAATATAATACAATTTTTCAACTGGGATGATGATTATTATACTGTGGGGGTATTGTTAATTATAACTCTTGTCATATTAAATCCAATATTATTAACTATTATTCCCTTGATTCAATTATTAGTTCAAGTATTAATTCCTCATTATTTATTAGTATATCCTCCTGAACTGACAAGATATCTTGATGTAAATCCCATACCTTCTAATACACCCTTGGGGAAATATAAAGTTGCTAAACCAGTTCCATTATTTTCACAAGAATTTATCTTGAATCTTACTGATACTCAAAATTTCATGACGTTTTTCATTGATAGTTATGATTTTATTGTTTGGATAACTCGAGATTATTTATATTTTAAAGATGAACAAATAAGTTCTCTTGTATTTTTATTAATATTGATTATAATTGTACTGAATTTTTATACAGTTCCTATATTGGTTCAGTTTGCTTTACACCATATTGTTTTCATTAAAATAAATATAATTGGAGTTGTTTGGGGAGTTGTAATACTATTTCATCCATATAATAGAAGTTGGATACTTGAATGGATATATAATGAAGAAACTCGATTGAATTTTCAAAATAATGTTAATAAAATTGAAGGGAAATTTATTGGAATATTAGATACAGTTCAATTTGAAGAAGAATCAAGATTTGTTGAGATTTATGAATTACAAAGATTGGATCTTGTAAGTAAAATATGGGAATTTATTGGATTTACTCCTAATTTTTATACTGTTAATACTGCTACAAGACAATATAATACCAATCTAGCTAAACAACAACAACAACAACAACAACAACAACAACAACAGGAAGAAGAAGAAGAAGAAGAAACTCCTGCAAAATATCTTCGAATTCCTCGTAAGGATTCTCTTGGAGAAATTCTTCCTCCGAAAAATTTTCAATTCTTTGGTAATTGGACTATCGATTACAATGTAAATAATTGGGTTGAAGAAAATCTTGTTAAAGATTTAGTTATTATTGATGATGATGAAAAATGGGCTTATGATTATATTGAAGAATTTAATGAAGTTGATGAAACTGATGATATAATTGAAATATTTAGAAGACGAAGATGGATAAGAAAAGTAATTCGATCTAAAGTTGTATAATTCTTGAATTATTTCAAGAAATCCATAAGATTTAAATTGTTTAATTTTGAAGATTCCAATTTTTGTTTCTTCTTTTCAGAAAGTAAATTCCCAAGATTTAATTTCCTCTTTTTAGCACGATCTTTAGACTTGACGTTTTTACCAGTTGGTTTAACTTGATTGGTATGTTGTGAAGTCCATTCAGCTTTAAATTCAACTTTCTCAGGTTGTTGTTCTTCTTCTTCTTCCCCTTTCTTCTTCTTATTCTTTTCTTCTTGTATTAATGAATCATCATATGATATAGTTTTACATATACCACAACGATATCGTAATTTTCGTATACCTTTCTTCCTTGGGTAAACTATTCGAATATATACAGTTAAACCTGGGATTTGTAAATTACCACAATTATTACAAAATTTATGATGTAATAAACCAGGTAGATTAATTTGTTTAATTAAATTATGCTTTTCAAATAATAATGAATAATTTTGATGTAATGGGGTGAATGTTGAATGGGATAGGTTATATAAATGAAGTGATGTTATTTGATTGGGATGTAGTTGAGGATTTTCTTGGGGCATTTATCATAAAGAGTTGGTTACTTCAAAAAGTTTAAGATGTCAGAGATATTTCTTTATTGTAACAGTTTTAGGTTTACACAGGACAGAGTAAAATTCAGTACGCGAATAATTAGTTGCAAATATAGTAAAGTTGAAGAAGATTTAGTTGTACTATTTATTTAAACAATTAACATAACAAAAGTATTTAACAAGTTATCTTTTCCATTAAGATTATATTCTTGTAAGTAGAAAAGATTGAAATTTACCCTATATATATATATAGTTTATTACATGAAGAATTACAGTAGCCATAGCAAATCCAACAGTCATACCCTTGATAAAGGTATCAATACTGGAAGAAGAGTAATCGTTTCTTCTTTCAAGTATGATCAAATAATTTTGTTGGTTTTCAATTTTTGAATCCTTCTTTTCAATTAATTTATCCTTTTCATGTAGTTGTTGTTTTAATTTGGTTATTTTCTTGGATAATTCAATGTATTGCGGACAAGGATACTTTCCATTATTAGTCAAACCTATCATCATTTTTATTTGAATATTCTGTAATTTTCCTGATGGTGTTATTATTTTAACCCTTTTGTCTTGGTTTTCAGTTTTGCAATGGAGAGTTTAAATATGAGAAAAAAATAATTGCTAAACATATCAAAGTTATTTCGAGATACCTGTGTGAAAAGGTGGGGTAATTTTCTCAGGAGAAAGGTACTATTCATTGCTGGGAAATACTTTTAAATATACATATATAATCTATAGAGTGAAATGCAACAATGACACGACTATCATTGAATCAATTCATGACTCTGGTATGTATTTGCAAGAAAAGTTTTTCATTTGCAACCACATTATACACACTTTTTTTTTTTTTTTTTTTTTTTTTTCCTTTTCTCGCTATTCTGTTTACTTTTTTCGGAACGGATCTTTATAGTTCTTGCAAAATTCTTTTTTTTTTACTACAATCCGAAGACACCAAGACAATAGGGGATTGCTTAATTATGATAATTTCTAAAGAATAATGTTCCTAAGTTGAACATGCATTCTCAAGATCAGGAAGAAATATTCTCTAAACACATTTTACACGTCAAGGAGGTTGTTGTGTGAGTGATAGAATACAGTACAGTACCCACCGATAACTCCGAAAGGTCCACTACAACTACCTTTTTCTTTTCTTTTCTTTTCTTTTCTTTTCTTTTCTTATGTTTCTCTGATAAGGAATTATATGAATGACATATTAATCACGTCATCTCAAACAGTCATGTTTTCTAAAAATATAAACAAATAAAAATAACTATAATCTAAACATTAAGGTTACTAGCCCGTGAACGGGGATTTAACTGGGCAACAGTAATAACTATGTAATATCCCCCCCAACAAATACTAAAAAAAAAGAATAATCCAATGAATAACCATTTAAAATAAGCATGATAACAATAACAATAACAATAACCACATCCATAACCACATCCATAACCAATTCCACACCCGATTCCACACCCAATTTCCACCCACCCCCTTGAATATTATTTTTTTTTTTTTTGCAACTATACTACTACTACCATTACCACATCAAACAAACAAGGGAAAAGAACAAACGCGCGAACAAAAACTAAAAAAAAAAAAATATCCATTCTTCAATACTAAAATGAAAACCGATTTTCGGTGACAAGAAAATTAACCAATTAAAATATGAGAAAAGTATATTAGTAATAATAATACCCAAAGTCATTTTCAGTTAAGCCGATAAGCGGAGTTTTCAATTTTTTGCGATCAATAAGAAAAAACAACAAAAAGAAAAAGTTAATAAGTGTGAGAGACTCAGACGGGTAAAAATCTAAGAATAATAATATTAATAATAAAAATCTAATAATATACCCGAAAATATTAATTTCTTTGTTAAAATATATCAAACATAAGTTCATTTCATTTCCTTTTCCTTTTCCTTTTTGATTTAATTTAATTTATCTACAAAAGTTTATATCATGATAATGACTCAAAACATGAATCAAGTACGATTAATTATTCCTGATATAAAACAAGGAAAAGTTCTCAAGACATGTATAAGATGTCGTCAACACAAGACTAAATGTGATGCATTAACTACCAATCCATTACCTTGTTCACAATGTTTTAAGAAAAATTTAACTTGTAAATTAGATACAGTTACAACGAAAAGAAATAATAGTAATATTATGAATAATATTAATAATGAAGTATATGAAAAATTAACTAATGAAGTTGAAGATTTAAAAGTTGTTTTAAACAAGATTATTCAACGAAGAAACAATATTGTTAAATTATTAATGGAACGAAGTATTGGAGTTAAAGAAGTATCAATAGAACCAGAATTATTAAAGAAAGATCCTAGTGCAATGACACCTTCAGTATCACAAATTCAATCTTGTATCCAAACTCCTGAAGAAGAAGAAGAAGGAGAAGAAGTAAAAGAAGTAAAAGAAGAAAAAGTACCAATTACTTCTGAAACTTCTACCACAACTTCTGCCACAACATCAACAACTTCAACAACTTCAACATCAACATCATCATCAACATCAACATCATCAACATCACATATATTTAATGGTTCAAAATTTATAATATCAAATAATAAATCAACTACTCCTTTAGCTTTAACTCATAAACAAGCACATTTACTATTCAATAATTATGAAAATCATTTCAATAAATATTTACCAATTTTTCCTCAAGATTTCTTTCCAAGTTTAAATTTAAGTAAATTTTATAATGAAAATGAATTATTATTTTGGTGTATTATATTAACCAGTTATTTAAATAATCCTATACCAAATTCAAGTTATAATTATAAAATTTTATCATATCATATTAAATCTTTAGTGGTTGAAAAATGTTGGTTTCAAACTCCTAGATCAGTTTATGTAATATCTTCATTACTTATATTAACTACTTGGCCTATACCAAATAATTCTGGTAAATTTAGTGATCAATTAAGTATTAAATTCATTCTGACTATGAAATCATTAGCATATCAATTTGGATTACATAAATTACAATTTATTGATGAATTTAGTCACAAGACAAATATTAATATTTCTCAAGATATTAATTTAAATAATTTAATTCGTGAAAGAATTTATAAATTTATTAATATAAATTCAAATTATTGGTTAATTAGTTTTGGATTATCTAATAATAATTATAATGGTTTTACACAAGATTATATTATTAATAAATCTTCCAATATTGATGTATACAAGTTAACATCTTCATATGATCATTATATTAATTGTATGTTAAAAATTTCCATGATTCAAGCTAAATTAAATGAAAATATGAATGTATTATTAAATGATACTAATGAATCAATTGTAATGTTACCTAATCAAATAAATACTACTAAATTAATTAATTTTAATATGTTTGAAATTATTTTAAATGATTTATATAAATTATTACTTAAGGAAAATTATATGGATAATTTAATTCAAGTTTCAATTGAATATTCAAAATTACAATTGTTTATTTATGCATTATCTTATTCAAATATTACAATTTTACAATATAAACAATATATTACCAAGATTGTTAATTGCAGTTTTAATATATTAACTTTAATTAAACATTTAAAATTTAATGAATTACCAATATATTATAAATTACCAATTGGATTTTGTTTATTAATTTTAATTCGAATTTTTAAATCACCAATTTTAAATTCATATTCTGATTATCAATTTGTTAAATCTTTATTTAATCAATTTTATAAAATTATATTTCAAGATGTGAATTGGAAATTTTTGAATTCAAAATTAGGGAAAATGGTGGAGAAATTTGATAAATTAGATAATTTATTTATTATTGAACAAGCAAAAGATTCTTTCTTTTTAGTTAATAAGATGAAGAATTATTTATGTTTTAGTTTAAGTTATGAAATAATTTGGTTGATTTATGAAGGGGAGCAAAGGGAGGGAAGCGAGCAAAAGAAATCAAACACAAGTGACCAACAACAGAGTGACCAACAACAGAGTGAACAACAACAGAGTGAACAACAACAAAGTGGACAACAACAAAGTGAATATACAAACAAACATACAGACAAACATACGGACAAACATACAAACACAAACACAAACACAAACACAAACACAGACACAGATATGGTAAATTGGGACTTATTCGGCATAAGTTTTGATAATTATGATTTTATAAATTATATTAAAAGTAATGAATCGATTTTTATATAGTTTAATAATAGATATTCACATATTCACATATTCACATATTCACATATTCACATACTCACATACTCACATATTCACATCATTAACGATCCAACCATTGATTATTTAATTTCTTATTAAATACAAATGGTTTAGTTACAATAAACACAATTAATAACAACAAAATAGTAATTATTAATTTCCCCTTAGCAAATCCTTCATTTAAAATATCAAATGATTTTGAAGGTTGAATTATTGAACAAAATTGATTAAATTTATTAAAATAACATATAACCATTGTTGATTCAAATCTTGTCAGTTTAATCAAAATTTTACCTTGAGGAATTAATTGATATTTATGATTTATTGCTGGTGGTTGTGGTAATACTGCATCATAAGGTAGTACTCGAAAATCATTAACATAATCTTGTTTAGTTAATAATCTATCATCAATTCTTCTACTATTTAATACATATTTAGGAATTTCAATCAATTTCCCTGATTCAGTTATAGCAATAATTGATTTAATTGTAATTCCATAGTTTGTCTTTGTCGAAGATAATTCTAAAATTCTTTCAGGATATATAAATGATTTAGATTTAATCGTATCAATAGTTAAATCACGTTCAAATACAGAATTTTCAGTTTGATATTGAGAATCAAATAAATCAATTACATTTATTCTTTGTTCAAATCTAGGAGTTTTTGTGAAATATGAATAAACAATCCAATTCTCATCCATAACAAGATTTATCAGTGTCACATCAATTTCTTCTTCATGTTTACTAACATATAATAAATTCCCAGTTATACCATCAATCAAATATATTTTCAATTGTTTATCAAATGTAAGAACAGATACTAAATTAGGATTTAAATATTTATACAATACTGATTTATCATATAAGGGAATACCAACTGATGAAGTAACTGAATCTTCAATCTTGGCCATATTCACAATTGTTTCACCAAATTCAAATTTCCAAGTATTATTTGCTAATGTTTTACCTTGAGGAATAATTTGTCCTGAAATATAACTATCTCCTTTATTTATCAAATAAACATCTTCATCAAGAACATCTAAAAGAATTGAACGTTTTCCCTTAATCACACAAGTATTATTAACTCTAATAATCTCGGTGAAATTTTCATTAACAACTCGTTCAATAATTGATCCATCTAAACTATCAAATATAAGCACAAATCTTTGAAATATTCCAATAATCTTATCTTCACCTAATTGACTTATACTAACAAATTCATCATTTATAATACTTGATTCCCATGCTAATTCCCCAGTATTAGATTTAATAGCAATTAATTTCTGATGTAAATCATCGAAAAATACAATATATTTAATAAATCCAAATTCAAAATCATGAGATTGATTAGGTATTCCATTTTTCAACGAGATAATAAATTGACCCAATTCAGATAAATGTCGTTTTATTCTCGTTAACCAATTAGTTAATATAAATCGATTATCAATTTCCAAGATTTCATGTACATGATGAATAACTTGTTGTGATTCTGGTGGATTTATAATAATATATTGATTATTGTTTGAATAATATTGAGGTTTACTTTCAATTGATTTAATCAATTGTCCATCAAATAAACTAAATAATTCTCCTTGTAAATTTGTATCAAGGGAAAGCAAACCTAATTTATCTTGTTCAATAGTAAGAAAATCACTTGTGGTATGATTAGTTAATTTTATTGTGATTTTCTTGATACTTTGTGCATTATTGGTGATTAAAAAATCAGTTAAATCAAAAACATCTTTAATTCCAATTGAATTAGTAACCACAAGAAAATCATTGAGTATTGAACTCAATAATTTAATATGAGAATTTGACTTTATCACTAAAGTATCGGTTAATTCTGCAGTTTTTTTCTGGATATTTATAATCTTAATCAGATCTTCCAATGTAGAATAAATATAATTTTCATTAATAATTTGTAAATTTTTAAATAAATCATTTTCAATTCGAATAAATTTCTTCTTTTTCTCAATAAATTTAAATACTTGATCATTTTCACTGATAATTACTCCTGATTTAAATTGTTTAATTGAACCTACAGAGATTTCAATATCAAATAATACTTTACCTTGACTTATTTTAACCAATCTAGAATCATTAATTAAAACATAATTGAATCTGACGCTATTATCAACCCTAATTGTTTCAATATTTTCAATTTCAAATTGTTGAATTAATCCATTCTCAATATATGACAATTTCCCAGTAGAATCAACAACAAACACACCTTGACCACCATCAACTATATTGACTGGAGGAGAATTCAATGTAATAACATCCAAACCCCCATTATTTGAATCTATTTGATATATATCTTGTCCTTGATTATAAATATAAACCTTGTCTTGACTAGTAATCAACTTACTTGAAACCAAATCATCAATATTTAATCTCCAATTAATAACTTGTTCATGCTTAATGTCAATACCAACCAATTGATTATATGAATTGATACCAACTAATGTATTATTCCTCAAAACAAATTGAATTAATTGTCCATATAAATAATTAATAGTTTCTTTAGAAGTGAATGCATCAGAAATTAAGACACCCTGAACAATTGATGATAATGAAAGAATCAACAAGGAAATCACACTAACAATCTTCATGATTGATCAATTTCTGTATATATATAAATATATATATGTGTGTATGTGTATGTGTATGTGTTTATACAGATACTTGTTGTTAAACTTTGGCTGCTATTTGACAACAAAAAAGTTGAACCTCATTTTTTTTTCGGTTTGAACTTTTGAATCAATTGTACTGCATATAAAAACAACCTGCATATAACAAAACAGAATAAAGGGTCATTTTTTTTAAAAAGTCTCCCCCAAGTCGGTCTTGGGAGATAAAGGATTAAGAAAGCAATTTTTAGTTCTTCAACAGTTACATTCACTTTACAATGCATGCTCGTGATTGGTTACTTGTATTCATTGGATTCTTTTGTATGTATAATACACACATACTATATATATATACTATATATATATATATATATACTCTATATATATACTTCAATTACTAACAATCACTGTAGTACCACCAATTCCTGTATTAATCAAAAAAGGATTTTGGACAGCAGATTTTTGGATTAATATCTTGTTATGTTTATTAGGATATTTCCCTGGATTATTACATTGTTATTATATAATTGCTATGAATCCACATCAAGAAACTTATATTGTAATTGGATCTCACAGTCAAGTTAATAATAATGATCAACCAACAGGTGATTATGGTGCTATTGGATCACAAAGTTAATACAGTTACCCGGATTTAACCTTTTTCTATGAGAAAGAAAAAATTTGCAACAGATTTTCGTTTTCGTTTTCGTTTTTGTTTTCATCTTTTTCACTAAACATGTTTTTCTTTTGTTTTCTCTTTTACTTACAACTTCAATAGTTTTATATAGAAGTGTGAATATATCAATATATCAATATATATTAAAATGAAACCAGTTGTAACTACTTACCACGCATAACTTAAGTTGTCCGATACAGACATTAATGTCTATCTTTTTATAGATCCATCGGTTTCAATGTGTCAATATGCGAAGAGTAATCAATTTCAAGAAAATTAATCCAATATATATATATATATATTTATATATATATTGATTCAATATTGAAGGATTGTAATACGTGTTGTGTTTTTCAGAGTTGGAAATTCGGTACAGTTCTTGTATTGATATATCCCTTCTTTGATATGAATGCTATATTTGATAATCGTTCTGATTATCGAACAAGTGTTTGAAACAACTTTTCCTTATGGTTTTTTTTACGAGTTGTCTTTTTTTTTTGCCCAACTCTCGTTCTGAGATGTTGTGTAGAATAAAGTATACTCTTACCATAAGGTTTATTTTAGATTTATTGAATCAAGGATTATTAAGAACTTGTGGAAATATCTCACCCATTTGTTCTTGTCTATGAATATTTACATTTACATTTACATTTACATTTACATTTATATCTATAAATTATATCTATAAATTATAACATTATCCTACTGTTGAAGAGCTTCTACTATAATATCCTCTTCAGTCTTTGATTTAACCTTGGGTTTGCCACCACCCTTCTTCCATAACCATAATGCTTCAATGGCATAATTCTTTACTGATAAATTCTTACTATTGGAAGCTTCAGTAATTGAATCTATAATTCTCAACTCGTCAATTAAATCCCAAATTAATAATTCAAAATTATTTGCCATTTCTTGAACATATTCATTGTTGTCACTATTGTTGGCAACACTATAATGATGTAAACCTAATTTATGTAAAATTCTTCCTAATGTTTGTATAGATAAACAACGTTGTCCTGGTAATACTGATCTGGATAAATGTGCCAATTCACTCAATGTATATCCTGCTAAATTTGGGTTTTCTGAATGATGATGTAATCCTAAATATGTCAGAATATTTTGTTTGGTGGTTTTATCATCTAATTCCACGATATCTCCTTGGAAATCAAATCTCATATCAGAAATTGATTCATATGTTGTAGTATGTACATCAGGTATTGGTGTTGTCATCCAAGATAATTTTTCCGTTTCTATAGGTAAATCAGGAAAGTATTTTTCATGAAGTTTATCATAGAATTCAGGATCATCAAGATCGAGTTCACTAGATTTTGGTTTCGGGAAATGAACACTAACTTGTTGTGATTGTTCTGGATTTAATTGATATTCTTCAGGTGCAATTTGTGAATTTGGTACAAGATCATTTATATCAGTGATATCTTCCCATCCATTGGGATCAAGTTCGACTGATTCATCCAAATCTTCATATCTTACAGTTTTAACTTGTTGATCAAAAGAAACTGATTTTGAATTGGGGTTTGCTTCACTAGTTATACCTAATGCACGATCAACATCTTCTTTATCAAGTTGAGATAAATCACTGAGACCTTGAGGTGTTCGTATAGCTCCAATCCAACCATTATATCCTTCAGCATGTTGATGTTCGTGGTGGTTATGTTCGTGGTTGTGTTCATATTCATGCCCATGTTCATGCCCATGCTCATGCCCATGCTCATGTCCATGCTCATCTCGTTTTTTAGTTCTTTTTAATAAACTTTGAATTAATTTTGGATCAAGTCCTTGAAGTAATTCTTCTTGTTCAGCCAAAATTTCTTGTTGACTCATTTTCGACATTGTTTCAAGATTTTCACGATGAATCTTTTCTGCCTCTGACAAGACTGGTTCTTCTTGTGACTGTTGTTCTTGCCTTGGTTGAGGTTTGTTCTTCTCCAATTGTTGCTTCCATCTTGATACTCGTTTCTGTTTAAGCTTTCCTAAATCAGGAAATCCCGTCGTGGATATAGTTACTGGTGGTTGGGGGACTTCTGTTTCATGTTCCACAATCTCTCCCACAAAGTCCATGTTGTGTATGTGTAACTACAGAGTGATATGTTCCTGATATTTCACGATGCGATTTGTATTAGTGAGCAAGGAAAAAAAAAACTACTATATAAATTTCTATTAATCTTCCTTACTTAAATATGTTGGTAAATGACATTCACCTCTACCAATCTTGTCATCAATATACTCTTTAAACTTTTCACTTATATCACTAGAATACTGATGATATAATCTACTCAAATATTCTCGTTTCCCCTGTTCTTCATCGGGTTCACCTCCAATTCTTTCCATTTGTTTTCTTTGAGCAATTATAAAAAGTGGAATATCTAAATATGGAACACACAAGGCATAAAATGCAAGGAATAATCGTAAATTTGTATAATAACTTTCTGGGAATCCATGATTTCTATTACCATTAAACATTAAATTAATCCAATTTTTCTTGAATCCCAAGTCAAAGGGATTTTGATATACACTATATTCCACAACTTTTCTTGTCTCCCCAGTTTTAACATTAATATATCGTTTCCCAGTTTCTACTCGGGGTGGAGGATTCCCCTTATTAACCCAAGCAACTAATCCACTTTGTCGTTTATTTGGTTGTTCTTCTTGATTGGGATTCTGTCTTGCTGACCAACGAAGATATTTTTCTCGTTGTTGTCGAGTAATATCATCAAGCGTAGTTATATCCTTATTAATATATCTTATATGAGCAATAAACAATGCTCCAATCATAATTATCCAAAATGAACCTATTACAAGAATGACAATAAAATTATGATCAATTGTACCTCGAGATATGCTTGCTCTAGTATAACATGCAGTAAATATAATTACATAGAAAAACAATACTAACCACCAAATCATATATTTAATAAAGAATTCATAATTGGTTTGTCCAAGGGATGTACCTACCCATATACAATAATGATCAAATTTAACCACATTAAATCTCACATCTTTCAGATAGAATGAACGTTCAATCTTGATAGAATTAGAATGAGAATCATAATAAGGAAATCCCAGTTCATCACAAAAGAAATAATCGGGAACTGGGATCAATACATCCTCATTCTCAAATGAACCATTATTGTAAATATCTAAAGGAGGGAATCTAGGTGATTTACCAGGACCAATAACAACAATCAAGACCCAATATACCAAAACATTAATTTGAAAAATCCCTAACAATATCCAATACACAATACCAACTGCATGACTGTGATGTTGGTAGATTTCCTTATATCCAAGAGCATATCCACAGGCATAATTCAAATATCCAAATCCAAGTAAAATACAAAAGGGCACGATTGTTTTGGCGAAATGAGTTTGAAAAACAGCAAACTTAGTAATGTCCATCATCTTAACCTCATATCTATACTGTAAGTACTTGTAAATTGTGGAGATATTTACCTTGTTTTATAATACGGTGGTAAATGTGACAGCCGTTTTTTCCTAGAGGGTCGTGCGAATCCCAATATCACCAATTTACCAAGTGTTAGAGGGGGGCGCAGACAGGGATAGTTCTTATTGTTTTCTATTTCGTGATCACACTATTCGGGAGAATTACCGGGATAAACTGAATAGTATTGTTGCAACTGATGATATTATATCTTAGTTGAACAATGGATAAAGAAAATTCGGATGTCCAGGAATGAATAGGATAATCCCACAAGAAGGTATCCCCACAACAATTAAGCTTCTGAAATTGTACTGAGTAAGAAATCCTTGAACTACAAACTGGCTCAACAGTTTATGATAGACTTGTAGAAGAAGTGCTTAACATCACTTCTTCTGGTAGCGCAATTACACGTGACCTATAATCTCTTTGTATACAGGAACAAACTCAAATACAAATATTCACAAACTACTTAAAATTTATTTCTTTGATTAGAAATCATTAGTACTCTACTCCCCCCCACACACATGCTAGAAATAATAGAAGGTATGTATACTTCACAAACTATAAACAACAACACATCAACTAACTTCTTTCCAGATGATGCCCTCAAGGACATGTGTCCTATTTGTAAAACCGATAAATATTTATCTCCCAATATGTCATTTTTAATTAATCCTGAATGTTATCATAAAATATGTGAATCATGTGTTGATAGAATATTCTCATTAGGTCCTGCTCCTTGTCCATATCCTAAATGTGGAAAGATCCTTCGTAAAAACAAATTTAAACAACAAGTATTTGAAGATTTACGAATTGAACGAGAAATTGATATTCGAAAGAAAGTTGGGAATGTATATAATAAAACAGAGGAAGATTTCCCTAGTTTAAAAGAATATAATCAATATTTGGAAAGTATTGAAGAAATTGTCTTTAAATTAAACAATGGTGTTGATGTTGAACAAACTCAAGCAGAATTAGATCAATATGAACAAGATCATAAATTAGAGATTTTAGAGAAGAATATGCGAGAAAGTGAAAAGAGTGCTGATATGGTTAAATATCAAGAAGCTATGGAAAGATTAAAACAAGAAAAACGTAAGATTCAAGAAAAAATGGATCTTGAAGATTTAAATTTCCAACGAGAACAACAACAGAAATTATTAGATAAAATGGCCACATCAAGTGAATCCACTGAAGAAATATTAAAACAATTAGAAATACAAAAACAATCAAGATTAACTTCAAGAAGAAAACAATTACAAAATATAAATGATAATTTAGATCGACAATTTAATAGTGTAAATCCATTCCATAAAGTGGAAGAGAAAGTAAGGACACCATTTACACCATTTAAGGGGGATAGAGATCTTAATAAACGATATACCATGTTACCGGTACCTGTTGATCTGGAAGAAATTGATAATTTACCAGGTAGTTATTTTGATCCATATATGAATAAATTAGCAAAAGTTAAAGAGTTCCTTGGATCAGGTTGGAGATTAAATAATGTATATGAAAGAGCATTAGATGAAGCATTTATGGGATTAGGGTGTATAATAGAACAAGAAAAGTCTGTACAAAAGTTTATAAATCTATAAATTTAGCTTCTGGGTGATAATATACAGGACACGACCAATAAGAACGTTTAACATCATCCCAAACACTCTTGTTGTCAGGTTTTAATGTAGATTCAGGTACTTCAACTTCAGTATATTGAACTTGTAATCCAAAAGTCTTTAAATCAATTTCAACCAATTGTTTATATACTTCATATATAACTTCTCTATCAGCACCTAACCCATTGAAAAATGAAAAGATTCCATGTGGTTTCAATAATCCAACAATATAATTAAATAATTCCAACATATCTTGATAATGTTCAGAAAATGTATCATAGTATATCCCATTGAAAAATACATCACCTTGAGATAAAAGTTCATCAAGTTTATCTTGCCATCTACCTTCTAAAATCACCACATTTGGTTTGTCATACCAACCATCATCACGTAATTTCTTAAGAACATCAGGATGGGCTTCACAGATATAATGTTTTGTTGGAGTTTGTTGTTGAATCATGGAATCTATAATCCCCATACCAAATCCAATATTTAATATAACAACTTCAGAATCAATTTCTTCATCTTCGATAACTGCCCCTTTGAAAAGTGAATCACAACCTAATTTCATTAAATCAGTTTCCCAAGCCATCATAACTCCATCTTTTCTATCTTTGGTGACAAGAGCATCATCGACATATTCTAATTTAGTCTTGAGGTATGATTCTTGGTTTTGGGAAGGTGCATCTGGCGCATCATCTGTAGTTTCTTCGGCCACTACTTCCGTATCAGATTGTTCTTCAAAAACACCAGTTTCTTCTTCAGGACCTTCAATAAACTCCACATCAAAATCACTTACTTTTCTCAATAATAACTCAGCTCTAACTCCAGCATCAACAATTTGCAGATATAATTTCCCCACATGTTTTAACCCTCGTTTAATCAAAATACAACCAGGAGTGTCATTATTAATATCGGTAAAACACCAACCAGCACCATATTCCAATAAAATCTCAACCATATTTTCTACGACCGACAATTCCTCCTCAGTGCAATCCAAGGGAACATTCATACATATTAAATGTAACGGAGTTGTTGTAGTTTTTGGTGTTTCTTCAATACCATTGATGTAATTAGTGGCTTCTTCTACCGTGTATGTTGCTGGGATTCCACTTTTAAGGAAATGTTTCAATTGGGAGATGTATTCCGAGTCTATTGGTCTATTGGGAAATTTACACAAGTCATGTAAGTCAGACATGTTGGATGGAGTTTGTAGTTGACCAGTAAGTGATAAATCTTAGGTCATCTTGAAATGTCGTGGATGAGAGAAAAAAAAGTCTCTGAAAAAAAAGTGTTGCAAAAAAAAATGTCTGACCAAATAATCAAATATTTCAGATATTTTCTATATAAAGTTTCCAAACTGAGACTAAGTTGATTAAAACCAAGGCATACGTATCACATGAATCTAAAAGAACAGACACAGCCACAATACTCAAAAAACAACAAAACAACAAAACAAACAAACAAACAAACGAACCAAACTTCCAATCACATGCCCAAACAAATAGAATCATCTGCGGCAAAAGTTTGCTGCCAATTTCAAAACTATAACCGAATGAATGAAACAGGCGAATATAATAGAAGGCGGTGCTAACTGATCGACACATGATACATATCCCTTTCGGTTCGGAAGTTAACTCATGGCTCATTCATTCAATCAAACCTTGAATCTGTTATATCAAGTAAATTGATAAATGATGATCATTCAAACACCCAGGTTTATCTGAACGCAATGTCAAGTAACTGTGCAACACAAAAGCAAAAATAAAAAAAGAAAATCACACCATGAGGCGGGTGGGGGTTAAAGATCTGAAACAGACATCACTTATGTCAGTTTCTGCTAGATGTAAAAATGCAAAGGGTTCAAACAGCTAGATGTTTCATATTATTGTAAAAGTAAAAAGAAATGTATAGTTGGTATTTTTTTTCGCAACTATACTGAGGGGTAGCAACTTAGGTCGCATAAAAACTACGAGAAGCGCAATATAGGCTGCACATTATGTCTATGATAGTTTGTTTACGAGAGGTTTCTCTTTCAACTAATGGGCTCACCAAGAAACCTAATCATGGCTTAGTTAGCATTTTAAGTGGTCTTATTTCTCGTTCGCCTTAACAGAAAATTTTAACCGTTCAAAACCAGGCACGCCACAGCGTTAAAAAAACCATCAACTGGGCTTCTATACCCAAAGCCGTAGCAGTAAGACACTTTCCAAATCGGGATAAAAAAATATCCTGCAGCAAGCGACGCATTAAAACAATAGATCGGTGGCTAGAAAATTTTTTTAAAGCAAAATAAAAAAAAAAGCACCTGTTTTTTTTTTTTGTGTGCTGTTCTGGCTTATACACAGGAACCAAATAGCATTTAACTAACTTTTTTAAAAAAGAATCATACGATTTTCTTTTTTGCTTTTTGATTATTTTTTTATTTCTGGAAAGACAGGTCAAAAAGAAAGGAACTAAGTTCTATCATTGGTCCAGATTTTCGGGTATACCCATAACCGTACCTGAAAAAGTTTGAAGATGAAACAGACCGAGGGACCCGGTACTAGATCTTTCCTTGTCACTGTAATTGTAATTGCGGAGGCAGGAATGGAGGAGAGAAACGGTTCTACTACGTCTTTAGCGAATAAGCATTGTTGCATTGTGTTTCAAAATAATCAACCTTTGAATATGTCTAAAACACGAAAAAAAAGACAATTCACAATAACCGGTCCAACATTGTTAATTTCAGGGATCCGGAATTTGACTTGTTCAGTCACTGAGGAAAAATAATTCCTTGTCATCTTGAATGAACTCACATATATGTAGAAAAAGGTTATCCGCAACAGCTCCGAATTTACCCGCAGTCACAACTGAGAATTGATGCAAGTGAAGAAAATACGAGTTGGCATTCAAACCCAAGATAAGCTGCAAAAACAAAAAAAAAAGTTTTTTTTTTCTTTTCGCTAGTTTTGTGGTTTTTTTTTCTCTTTCTCTCTCAATAGCCTGTCGTTCCCGCTGGTTCCAGTTCCGTGGATTAAAAGGAAGTTCTGGAGAAATGGTTCGTGACCATTAAGGAAGATATATACCAAGAATAATACAAGAAAAAATAATAAGTCCGATTTGGATTCCAGAACATCTGACAATGACGGAGTTAATTTAATAAATCAAAGATGGTGGGGCAGATGGTGGGGAAATTAGATAAACAAATTGTCATTTCGATAAATAAAAGGCAAGTCAAATTATTAAGTGTGATCACATTGACAAAACAAAACAAAAAAGAATTTAGATTTTCCTTTTTAAGGTTAAAGAGAATGATCATTGAGAATTCTTCTACAGTAAGGGCGAAATTTTGTTTGTTTTTGCGTTTCAAAAAAAAAAAACTTTAAAAATGAACTAAAAAAATAGAAGCGTTGTTTAATATGCATGATTGCAGAACACAAAACTAAAAAAAAGAAAAAAAACTGTTTTTATAGGTTTGCAATGCTTTATTCAGGTACCCTAGTTTTATATTGTGTCCAAACTTCTGGCATTGTCTCATGGCTTCCGGACATGCAGAATAAAAAAAGTAAAAAAAATATTCAAGAAGAAACCACTTGCATGAAGGTACAGAAAGATACAATGTTCATTTTAGGTAAGGATTGACCTCCTTTCTATAGTCATTAAATATTTTTTTTTGCGTTTCTAACGTATAAACATAAGTTATGTGACTTGAGCATGTTCATACATGCTTTTAGTCTATTTACTCTTTTCACATTCTTATGTTTAAATTATCAACTTCGCCGTTGATTCCTTTTTGTTTTTTTGATTTAACTTCTGTTCCTGCATTGGGTCTCCATTAAAACGATTAAATTGATAACTACATCCGTGGATAGTTGGGAGTCGAGGGAAAGTCCGGTTCTTTTTACCCGTCATTTTTTTTTCTTGGAGCTTTGGGGATTGTTTTCTTTTTGGGGGTCAGCGATAAAAACAAAAACTCCAAGGAAAAATTACGAAAAATCCGCAAAAAAATATTTTTGGGTTAAAAAATAAAAACAATTAAAAAAATAAATAGTAATAAATAATAATAATTATTTTTTTTTGTGTGAGAAAAAAGGAAAGCTCTAAGGTTTTTTGTTTAAACTTTTCTATATAAACAGATACTGGAAGATCAAAAAAAAAACCCTACTTCAAAATTCGCCAGAGTTGTGAAGTTTATCATTTTTTAACTATTATCTCAAGTTTATTTCTACAAGAAAAAACCAATTTGGCATTTTGTCCTGGCGCATTCTTTTAAATAGGATTTAACTTGTTAAATTTTTATATATTTAAGAATATCATAACTAGTATTTTTGTTTTCCATATTATTTTTAAAATTCTGGGTATCTGACCAAGATTCTTAACCAATATTTCAAAACCCAGAAATCAAGAAAAAAGCATTCATTCCCGCCCTTTTTAAAAATATATTCTTCCAGCATTTATTCAACCAACTTTTTTTTATTAAACAAACGAAATATCATCTGTCCTTGGGTGTGGTTCAAAGTTTTATTCTAAGTTATTTTTGCAAATGTCTTTTAAACTTAATGATTATGATGCGTTTCTAACATCGTTATTTGATAAGAATAATCAACAACAGAAAGTGAAACTAGAAGATACCGATAAAATGCAAGCCAGTCCTCCATTTGAACAATTGGAACAAGCAACTATACATAGTCAAACTATACCCATGCAACACCCTCACTCTCAGGGGTATACCACAACTCAACAACAACAGCAAGCTTCAAGAGAAGAACATATGATGCGACAACATTCCTTACCTAGTCAACCACACATTGATGAAGGTCCATTCCCTGTAGATTTTGATTTTGGATTACCAAGTTTTGCCTATACAACAAATACCAATCGGTCGAAATCAATGAGTTTTACTATGGCAAGTCATGGTGAACCTCATTCACAACAACAACATCACCATTCCTTACATAATAATAGCAACAAACTTGGTAATGTTACTGAGTTTATGGCTGAGATGGGGGCTCATAGTAATGGAACTGACTCTGGTACCACTACAGCTGATTCTTATAGTCATACATTGACTGATTTAGATCGTACAGGAACAACTCCAAATAATATATTCAATATGCAAAATGTAAATACCAATCCAAGTAGTTATAACTCCGATTTTGGTCCTATTGATGAGCAACTGTCAAGTATGATCGTAGGACGAGAATCGTTGTCACCTATTTCCATGGATAATGTTAGTGGATCCCCCCCAGAAATGAATACGGACCCTGGAACAAGTAATATATTAGGAATACAGAACTCGGATCAATTAATGAGACAAGCAACAGCAATCTCATTCCAAAGCATGGATGATGATAGTAATATGGTATCACCCAAGATGCAACAACAACCTCCACCACAATTTTCGTCAACTTCAGTTGAATCGAATTCAACTACACCTGTAACCAAAACCAAAAGACCCAAGAAACCAAGAAAGTCCAAAAGTATTAGTGGACCTACAACGGGACATGTATCTGGTGGAGATGAATCTCCTTCAGGGTTATCGCCCAATATGTCTTACCGTCATAGTGGACGTCCTCGAGTAAAATCTGCCCATAATGTTATTGAACAAAGATATAGAAATAAAATCAATGACAAGTTTAATGCGTTACAGAATTCTGTTCCTACTTTACGAATATTAGCTCAGAAAAAAGAACGTGAACGATTACAAATGAAACGTAGTAATGACAAGTATGATTCTTCTGATGATGAACCTATTGATGAATCGTTGTTGAATGATGAAGATATTGATTTGGAAGGGTTGGAACCAGCTAGAAAATTAAACAAGGCAACAATTCTTGCTAATTCCATTGAATATATCAAGTTCTTGGAGTTGAAGAATGATAAAATGAAGGCTGATCATGAAGCTTTATTGAAGAAAGCCCGTATGATGGGAATAATAATTGATGACGAATTAGACAATGAGTGAGTGACGTATATTATGAGTAACATGTTGAGCATGTGAGTATATTATGTTTATATATATATCTGTTTGATAGTTTTTTTTGAAAGTTATTTATTGGTAACCATAGTTTGATATAGAAATATGAAAGTATATTTGTATATATAGTACAGTATAAGTTTATATATGTTTGTATAGTAAAAAAAGTTAGCTTGACATACTAAGAGAATAGAAGTACTACTTCGAAACGACAAGTCAAGATAAGGCGCGTCTCAAAAAGAACTAAATTGACACATTTCACAATAAGTGAATACTATAACTACAAGAAAGTATTGGATATAAGATATTCAAACCCCTTCTTATTCTTGGTAGCATCTCTTTACAACCAGTCTTAGTTGAATTAAAAAATGACAGAAGGAATAATTACTATTGGGTTAAACCAGGTGATGTTACATTTACATGCACTACCATACGACGCAACGCTAAACGATGGAGGAAAAAAAACGTCTTTTTTTCCTCTCGTTCTGTACGTGCTATACGAAAGCGCGCCGTGAAGGAAAGCAAAATACACACAAATCAATTTTTTTTTCACAAACTTTTTTCTTTTACAACAAATCTCCTTATTTTTGACGTTTCATTGAAAAGATATAAATAGTAAAGTATTTGTCGTTGTTCCTTTCCTTGACTTACTTTCGTTTAAACTAGTTTCTTTTTTTTTTTCACATTTGAACTAGTAAACATGGCATTAATTGACGCAATCAACTACTTCACTTCTTTAAGTGTTGGTCAACAAATTTCAATTATTGTTGTCCTTCCCTTTATTTACAACATCATATGGCAACTTTTATACTCATTAAGAAAAGATCGTGCTCCATTAGTATTTCATTGGATCCCTTGGGTTGGTTCTGCTGTTTCCTATGGTCAAAGACCTTATGAATTTTTCGAAGAATGTCGTCAAAAATATGGTGATGTATTTGCCTTTATGCTTTTAGGTAAGATTTGGACAGTTTATCTTGGTCCTAAGGGGCATGAATTTGTGTTTAATGCTAAATTACAAGAAGTTTCTGCTGAAGAAGCTTATAGACATTTAACTACTCCTGTTTTTGGTAAGGGGGTTATTTATGATTGTCCAAATTCAAAATTAATGGAACAAAAAAAATTTGCTAAATTTGCTTTAACTACTGATTCTTTTAAAAAATATGTTCCTCAAATTAGAGAAGAAATTTTAAAATACTTTGTTTCTGATTTTCATATGAAGGATCAAAAATCTGGTGTGGCAAATGTTATGAAAACTCAACCTGAAGTTACCATTTTCACCGCTTCAAGATCTTTAATGGGTGAAGCTATGAGAAATAGATTTGATAAATCTTTTGCTCAATTATATTCTGATTTAGATAAAGGTTTTACTCCAATTAATTATGTTTTCCCTCATTTACCTTTACCAAGATATTGGAAACGTGATGAAGCTCAAAAGAAGATTTCTGGTACTTATATGAAGGAAATTCAACATCGTCGTCAAGTGGATGATATTGTAGAAAACAGAGATTTAATTGATAGTTTATTACTTCATTCTACTTATAAAGATGGTGTTGGTATGACTGATCAAGAAATTGCAAATCTTTTAATTGGTATTTTAATGGGTGGTCAACATACTTCTGCTGCTACTTCTGCTTGGTTCTTGTTACATTTGGGTGAAAAACCAGAATTACAAGAAGAAATATATCAAGAAGTTGTTTCAGTTTTAAAAGAAAAGGGAGGAGATTTAAACGATTTAACTTATGAAGATTTACAAAATATGCCCTTGGTTAATAATACTATTAAAGAAACTTTAAGAATGCATATGCCATTACATTCAATTTTTAGAAAAGTTATGAAACCATTATTAGTACCAAATTCAAAATATGTTGTACCAAAGGGTCATTATGTATTAGTTTCCCCAGGTTATGCTCAAACTAATGATAGATATTTCCATGATGCTGCTGATTTCAACCCCAAGAGATGGAATGAACAAGCTAATAAGGATGCTCTTGTTTCTACGTCTGCCACTGCTGGAGAAGTTGATTATGGGTTTGGTAAAGTTTCCAAAGGTGTATCTTCACCATTCTTACCATTTGGTGGTGGTAGACATAGATGTATTGGTGAACAATTTGCCTTTGTTCAATTAGGTACGATTTTAACTACTTATGTTTATAATATAAAATGGACATGTGACAAGGTTCCCAATCAAGATTATACTTCTATGGTTGTGTTACCAGAAGAACCAGCAGTTATTAGTTGGAAAAAGAGAGATACTTGTGTTTTTTAAAAATGTTATGGTTAGTTGAGATATATATATAGGTGTAGATAATATAAGATTTTACTAAAGTGTTTTGCATGTTTTGCATGTTTTGCATGTCTTGTTTCCAGCGATACTGGCGCCTAAACCGGCGAAATTCGTCTGGTTTCTTTTTTTTTTGGTGAGTCGTCGCCCAAATATTAAAAACCATGACTCTTTTGAAAAATTCTCAAACCCCCAAATTGCAAGTATACTCTTACAAAAACATGTCGGAATTAAGAACATTCAGAATCAAAGTCCCTGCTTCATCGGCTAATATTGGTCCCGGGTTTGATGTCCTCGGGATTGGTCTTCAACTTTATCTTACATTAGACGTTACTATTGATCCAAGTCGTCAATCAAATTCTGATCCAAATAATGTTATTCTTAAATATGAAGGAGATTTAGCTGAAAATGTCCCACTACAATCAGATAAGAATTTAGTTACTCTGTCGGCATTATATGTTTTACGATGTAATGGATTCTCCCAATTCCCTAATGGTACATTTATTGATGTTACTAATCCAGTTCCCTTGGGTCGTGGATTAGGGTCTTCTGCTTCAGCTATTGTTGCTGGTGTTGTTCTTGGAAATGAAATTGCTCAATTAGGTATGGATAAGATTAGAATGTTGGATTATTGTCTTATGATTGAAAGACATCCAGATAATATTGCTGCTGCAATGTTGGGAGGATTTGTTGGATCATATTTAAATGAATTACCTATTGAAGAACATGATGTTGATTTACCTTTGGAATATGTATTACCAAAATCAAGTACTCCGGTTGATAAGATTATTACTACCCCACCTCCAAAGAATATTGGGGAATATATGAGTTATAATTGGAGTCATCTGATTAAATGTGTTTGTATTATTCCTAATTTTGAAGTTAGCACCGATAAATCAAGATCAGTATTACCCGACAGCTATAAACGACCAGATATTGTATATAATTTACAAAGAATTGCTATATTGACAACAGCATTAACTCAAACTCCCCCTAATGAAAAATTAATTTATCAATCAATGAAAGATAAGATTCATCAACCATATAGATCAGGATTGATTCCTGGATTACCTGAAGTATTAGCTAGTGTCACTCCGGAATCTCATCCAGGATTATGTGGTATTTGTTTATCAGGTGCTGGTCCCACCATTTTATGTTTGGCAACCAAGAATTTTGAAGAAATAGCCACTACTGTAGTGAAAATTTTCAAAAAGGATGGAATTGAATGTGATTGGAAAGTATTAGATTTAGCATATGATGGAGCAACTGTTGAACAATTGTAGAAACATGTATAAACAATATATATAGAATAAAATGTATAACTCAATGCTAGTCCGGCACGTGATATTATATCACATGATCAATACATCCTGCATACAACTCCCTGGTAGTCCCCGCCAATAAAAAACAAAACGAAAAATATTGCAAATTATAATATCAACACATTTGATTTAACAATGGTTGCTCGTAAAATAGATAGTAATCCCGATCTTAAGCTGAAAATTCTCAGGGAAAATCTTGTTCCTGATTCAGATACATTTCCGGTGTTACTTACCAAAGTTGAAATTACTGGAGGAGAAACTTTTTCTCTGATTTTCTTTCGGAAATTACTTTCACCATTAATTGAAGATGGAGATTATACATTAGGTCAATTAACGAGTAATATTGTGCAATCACAACGGAAATTCTTTCAAACTGGTGTGTTTCTGGATATATCCGTTACCATCCAACCTGATTTTTATAGTGGACTCCCGGAAATTATTGATTATAATAAAGAAAGAAGTTTACCAACAAAAGTTATATTTGATTTGCTGACTGTAGATTTAAATTTAAGTGAAGGTTGGTTTAATTTCAATAATGAAGAATATATGAATCTTAGATTGAATTATCTAAACAATAATTTTAATGGAAATGGAGAAATGGTTAAATTTGATGTTGATTATAATCCATATAAACCTTATGATCATTTGATTTCCAATGCTAAATTCTTGGCTAATTTAAATAATCCTGCTTATAAGTTTCTTGTCGATTTAACTCATTTACATCAAAATAACCAAAGTTGGCAAGGAGTTAGAGAAAGTGGAACTGGTGGAATTATGGGATTGGTTCATAGTGGAGATAATTCTTGGGATATATTTACTGGAGTCTCCTTAATAAAGAGAACAATTAGATTAGGTGAAGTTGAATCAGTTGATTATGAAATTCCTGAAATTAATGTATCTGAAGGGGAATATTTGAAAACAGCATTAATTAGTAATGTATCTTTCAATAATTTAACCTATCTTAATACATTCACCAAGAATTTCCCCCTTGGAGGATATATTTGGAGTTTATCTAATGAACTTGCCTCATATCAAGGAGATAATCAAGGAACATTTATAAAGTCAGCATTGTCATATACTTTTTATAAATCATTTTTCAATTCCTTTTTAACTACCCAATTATCGGCTGATGTAGGAGGAATTTTCTCCCATTCGGGAACTACTATTCACCATTCAGACAAATTTTATCTTGGAGGTATTGATTCATTTACTGGGTTTGCCAAAAATGCTATTGATACAAGCGGAGGAAATCAATTTTATAGATTACAAGCAACAATTTTTTCAAAATTACCTTATTGGTTACATCCTAAAGCCGTCACTACTGAAGCAACTCCATTAAGATTGTATGCTTCTGGATTAGTGGGTAATGTTACTGATCTGAATATACTTGATGATGAAAATGGAGCAATGAGTGCTGGATTTGGATTAAGATATTTCAATAACTGGGCTAGATTTGATATGGGGTATTATGTTAGTCTGAGAGTTGGTAATGAATTAGGGGGGATTAAAGATGGCTTCAAATTTAGTTTGTCTATTGGTGGGTCAAACAGTTGAGTCTTTTTGTGTATTATGTATTCTACGTTGATAGAAATGTTCTTGTAGCATAAAACAAAGTAAAAAAAACAAGAAAATAGAATAGATTATTAAACTCTCTATACATTAATTCTTTAACTTATTGGCAATATTGACTAATTCATTTGATTCCACAACAATAACTCCTCTTTGCAATTGTCCCTGTTCTGCACGTTCAGCAAAATCAACAACAACTTTAGCAACTTCAAAATCTTCAATTGGATTAAATAATCTTCTCACAGGAGTTCCCTTGACAACTCTACCCAACCACATACCTAATTCACTTCTCCAACCAATTGACAGTTCTCTAGTTCCTAATAAAGCACCAGGGCGAATAATCACAGTATGATCAAACTCTAACTCCTTAACATCACGTTCTAACTCACCTTTTGTTTTCAAATAATGAAACCAAGAATTAGGATTAGCTCCCACTGAAGAAATAAGAATCATAGTTTTAACTCCATTTTCCTTTGCTGCCTTGGCCACCGAATAATTAAGTCCATAATCAATATTACGAAAAGCTTCATTAGAACCAGCTTTACTTATAGTTGAACCTAATGCCGATATCAAAGTTGTGGTATTAGGATGTGAAGCCACAAGATTAGACCATTGTGTTGAGTTTGGTTCAATTAATAAATTGGTTTTGTCAGTGGTGGGTGAGAAATTAGTAGGTTGTTTTCTGGCAATGGGGAATAATACAGGGAATACTGTAGATTTTTCAAGAGTCTTGACAATTTGACTTCCAACAAGACCAGTTGAGCCAAGAATAAATGCACTCATATTTGTAGCAAAGTTATTTGATGTGTTGAAAAGGGAGAAATGTGAAAGGAAATTAACAACAATTTATACTTTTGACATATTTTTGCAATTTGCAACAGACCAAAAAAAAAGAAAGGAAAGTCGCGGAACGGAATATCAATAATGAAGATCCGTCAGATACAACTTCCGCATGACTATATTAATAGACAAAAGAATTATGTAAGAGATATTAAATTAGATATACACTTAATATGCAAGCTATTTTGCAAATACTATCTATAGGTTATCTCTGATCACCATTACTGTTTATTTTATCAGGTTGTAAATTCTCTTTCTACTTTTATTTCACACACATCGCATAGAAAAAAAAATTTACAACCAAAACCTTCACGCGTTTTGTTTACACTTCTTTACTATTCACCATGGGTGTAACTGGTTTACTCCCACATCTCAAAGAGATTCAACTGCCAGGAACTCTTGAACGGTATCGCAACAATACTCTTGCAATTGATACATATGGATGGTTACATCGAAGTGTGGTATCATGTGCCCATGAATTATGTATGGATATCCCTACTCGCAAATACATTACTTCAATTTTAAAGAAAATTGACATGTTACAACATTTTGGCGTTACGCCTTACTTTGTATTTGATGGTGCTTTATTACCTACTAAACTGGAAACAAATCTTGAACGAAGCTTGAAAAGAAAACAAGCTAGACATCAAGCAGAAACTTATATGAAACAAGGGAAAACTAAACTTGCATTTAAAGAATTTATGAAAGCTGCTAGTGTAACTCATGCCATGGCGAAATCTATAATGGTAGAATTAGATATTCGTGGCATCAAATATGTTGTTGCTCCTTATGAAGCTGATCCTCAAATGGTTTATCTTGAGAAAATAGGTGTCGTTGATGGTATACTTTCCGAAGATTCAGATTTACTTGTATTTGGATGTAGAAGATTAATTACTAAGTTGAAAGATGATGGTACGTGTGTTGAGATTAATCGGGATGATTTTGTTAAAGTTAGACTGATTCCTTATTTAAGTAGTTATACTCCTGAACAACTTCGACTTGTTGCTATGCTTTCAGGTTGTGATTATACCAAGGGTGTAAATGGAATTGGAATTAAATCTGCATTTACATTAGTAAGAAAATATAATAATTATGACAAGATTGTATTGGCGTTACAAAGTGATGGTAAACAAATTCCCGTAGATTTCAAACATCAAGTTGATTGTGCAAATTTAGCATTTCAATATCAAAAGGTATTTCATCCTGATTTACAAAAATTAATGACTTTGAATGAATATCCTGAAAGACATGATTTAGATATGGAGATGGTGGAATTGTGTTGTGGAAAAACTCTTGATGATGAGACCTATGTCAAGTTGTGTAATGGAGAAATTAATCCAAACACTCATGAATTATTGATTTCACGAGAACAATCATTGACTAGTTTAAAGAGTAATTCAATGTCGATAAAGTCGGCTACTATTACTACCACTACAGTCACACCAGTACAACGTTCTCGTTCAGAAGTACCTAAACGAACAATTATGGATATGTTAAGTCCAACCACCCCTGAGAAACGACCATTCAAACGACCTGCAATAGTTCATAAATCTCAAGATAAATTATCACCAACTTCAAAAAAAATCTGCAGATTAACCTCTTCCAGTCCTATAGAAGGAACTGCAAGTAAGTTTTTCCCAAAGTCTACTCCAGTATTTGATTCAAGTACGTTATCTGATTCTTCTGAAGTACCTGAAAATTCATCTCCTTTGAAGGAATCAACAGAAGCCAATACAGAAGTCAATACAGAAGTAGAAACTACAGAAGATATTCTTACTGATGAGGATGTTAAAGAGAATGAATATTATGAAAGTTCTCTCAATAGTAACGAATTCGAATTGAGTGACGATGATGAAGAAGAAATTGAAGAATCACCTGTAAAGAACAAAACAGAAGAATATGTGGCCAAATTTAAAGCTTCATTACGGGAGAAATTTCTGTGTGATTCTACATATACATCGCCAATATTAAATCCTCATAACTTGAATGTTACCAAGGAAGTACCAGTCAAGACTTCTATTACTACTACCACTACCATAGATATAAAACAATTTGCATTTAAACGATAGATATTTAGCATCCTCTTAATATACAAGCACCAATTACTAAATCCGATAAATTTTTTTGAGTTTCAGTAAATTTTGCATCATTTAATTTATATACTTTTTTTATTCTTTTAAAATCAACAAGATCAAACAACACTTTATCATTCAATTCACTTGTTTCACCAACTAACTTGATGATCTTGTTAGAAACATCTTCATCTTCTTCATCTTTTACCACTTTAATTACAATAATATCTTGACAATCTTCACGAATACCAAAGTTTTTAAATGCATCCATTATGTTACTAACAGGACTTAAATTCAAGATTATTTCAGCATTTACCGTTTTAGCAGACATGGTGTCTCGCAGATAGTTCATTACCAGGCGATGAATAGCTTGTTGTAAATGTGCAAGGGAAACAATGTGATGAGCATTTAAAAAACAGTAGTTGTATTCGAGATTTTGTGATACAAGGTTTTCTTTAATAGATTTTACACGTTTTATAGGTACGTTTTTATGAAGTGACACATGAATTTTATAATTTGGGAATTGAGGGAATGTAATATACATGATGGATGTGTTATAAGATAAATGTTTAGCAAGGAAAATTTTATTATATGGCGCGACACAATGTTAAATAACGTGGGAGCAACGACAATGGATGGTGCAACAGAAACAACAAATGTTGCAGAAATTCTATTCAACGATTTATCATATCCTGAATCAACCAAGAATGAACAAGACTATTCACATGTGGAAGTTCTTCTACAACTAACACCCCACAGTAACAAGTATTATGTCCAATTTCAAAGTCATTCTCGACAATTCGTAGATTCACCTTCATCAACTGACAATCAAATATATCGCTGGAGTGGATCATCGATTGAGCTTGCCCAACTGGCTGTACTCGACCATTGGGTCAGTCGTAAAGTCAAACAATCAGTGGGTGGCGGTAGTGGAAGAACGAGTATGTTGTTTAGTTGGAGTTCTACTGATGCCAGTATTGAAGCTCGTAGAGCAAAACTAAACAAAGGTCCACGAAGTAATAGTTTATCGGCACCAACAGTATCCCCCACTGAACAAAGAAAGATTGATATTTTACATCAATTGAATATATCATGTACTACAGCTGATTCAACTGCCAAATTATCTCGAATAGTTGAATCGGAATCAACGAAATTTATAAATGCTCGGGTACAACTAATTCAATCAAAACGTTCAGAACATATGAATAAATTGATTTCTGAAAGGAAAAAGAAAGATCATGAATTACATTTACAAAAAATGAAACAATTGGAACTAGCTGAAAGATCATTGGTTCCTCCAGACCTGAAAAGTAGTAGTAGTAATAGCAGTGGTGGTGGTGGGTTATTTGGATTGTTTGGGTTTGGAGGAAGTAGTTCAACCATGACAAGTAATGTAAATCGAACAGCTAGTACATTAAAGTTGGAAGAGTTAACTCAGGCTAAAGATATCACAGAAGATCATAAGGGATTGTTTGGAGTGTTTGGACTGAAGGAAAAGGAAAAGGAAAAGGAAAAGGAAAAGGAAAAGGAAAAGCAAACGAAAAATACATTATTTGAAAGAGATAGTGCAACGCCTGTTCCTCCTACCGAGGAAAATTTTATTCTGGTTAATAAATTAGAAAAAGCATTATCCAAAGATGAACAACAACAAGAAGAAGATGAAGAAGAATTTTCAGAATTTGCCATTGCTTCAGCGCCTTCTCAACAACCTACACATAAGTTCTTGGTCGTAGGTGGTAAAATTAAAGACTCAAAACCTTCTAATGATGATAATTTGTTAGATATATAGTATATAAAAGCAATTCAACTTAAATGTCAATTCTATTGCGCCACCGGAGTTATCTGTATACATCCGAGAGTAGTCACGTGTTATTATTCAAAACATTTTTTTTTCACATTGAAAAATCTTGAATGATAACACCCAACCTACTTCTTTTCATCTATGCTATCAAGAACCTTCCGAACTGCAGTTCGGAACCTTTCCACTGCCACATCTCAACCACATCTCGAATTAACAACCCTTAAAAATGGTCTTCGTTTAATTACTGATTCCACTCCAGGTCATTTCTCTGCCATTGGTGCCTTTATTCAAGGTGGATCGAGATTTGAAGATCCTGCAGCTCCAGGACTTTCATATCTATGTGAACGATTAGCTTGGAAAACTACCGCCAAATATTCCGGTACGCAAATGTTGGAAACATTATCTAAATTAGGTGGCAATTATATAGCTGTGGCTCAAAGAGATACCATAATGTATCAATCAACAGTATTCAATAAAGATGTGGAAAGTATGGTTGAATGTATTGCCCAAACTGTTCGTCATCAACAAATCACTGATCAAGAATTCGATGAAACTATTCAAGGTGCTAAATATGAAGTATCTACTCTTCCATATAAACCAGATTTATTACTTCCTGAGAAATTACATCAAGTAGCATATGCTAACAATACTTTAGGTATACCATTTTTCATACCTGAAGAAAGGCTTTACCTGATTGAAAAAGAGGATATGACCAAGTATTATGAAAAGTTTTATCAACCACAAAATGTAGTTATTGCCATGATTGGAGTACCTCATGAAATTGCACTTAAACTTGTACTTGAACATTTTCAAGATTGGCAAAATTCAACAAAGTCTTCTCCAAGTTTAGGAACAGTTAACTATACTGGAGGGGAAATTTCTCATCCACATACTCCTCCACTTTATGCTAACCAACCAGAACTTTACCACATGCAAATTGCCTTTGAAACAAATGGATTCCTTCATGATGATATGTATTCTCTTGCTACGTTACAAAAATTACTTGGAGGAGGTTCAAGTTTCAGTGCTGGAGGCCCTGGTAAAGGAATGTTTTCCCGATTATACACCCAAGTATTAAACAAACATCCTTATGTCGAGAATTGTTCAGCATTCAATCATTCATATGCTGATTCAGGCTTGTTTGGAATCACAATAAGTCTTGTTCCTGATGCAGGATACCTCAGTTCTCAAATAATATGTAATGAATTTGCCAAAGTATTAGATTCTAAGGAAGGTTTAAATGAAAAAGAAGTCACTAGAGCCAAGAATCAACTCACTAGTAGTTTGTTGATGAATGTTGAAAGTAAATTAGCGAAACTTGAAGATTTAGGAAGACAAATACAAATGCAAGGTAAAATCACCAGTGTTGATGAAATGGTTGACAAGATTAGTGCATTGACAGTGAATGATATACGAAATGTTGCAGAAAAGGTATTTACTGGAAATGTCGTTACTAAGGGGATAAGTTCAGGTATTCCTAGTGTGGTTATGCAGGGTGAAAGAGGTCTGTTTGGTGATATTGAACCTGTACTTCGTCATTATGGGTTAGGCAAATAGAGCAATTGTAAATAGAAGTCTATTGTTTTTTATTATAAATCTATATACTATAAACCTAATCTTTGACGCAATTCCAAGATTTCCTTTTGAGCAAGTAATAATTCTCCTCTCATTTCACTATTTTCCCGTTCACTGGTCTTTAATGCCAAATCTTTATCTACATTTTCTTGATGTAAAATATCAATTGTACTCTTGTAATGATTGATTTTATTTTGATAATCAAAGTTTTCATCATTATATCGTTTTGTCAATTGAGATTCATGTTCTACTCTAATTTCAAGTTGTTTCACATTTCGTTCAAGGTTTTTGATTGTTTTGTTTGCATCATGTCCTTCAGCAATAGCAGTATCAAGTTGAGTAGACAAATCCTTGACTTTTGTTTCCCAAAATTGAAGTTGTTCATTACTATACAATTTCTGTTGAAGATCAGTTACTTTATTATTCAATTCAGTGTTGGCCTTCTTGAGAGAAATGTTTTCTTCATTGGTAACAAGTAATTCCTTACGTATTCTTTGTTGATCCAAATATTCCGAAGTTGAACTCATTTTAGATTGGTTTAATTCCGTCTTTATTTGTTCCGAATCATCACGTTGGTTTTGTAAATGTGTTCTCATTAAATTAAGTTTGGTATTTGTTTGATTAAGTTCAGCCGTTTTATCGTCCAATTGTCGAGTTAATTTATATACTTGATCACCTAATTCTTCCTTTTCTTGAATAAGTGAATCACGTTGAGCTGTAACTTCATCAATTAAAGATTTAAGTGATGCAGTTTGTTTTGTGAAATTAGCAATCTTACGATCATTGATAAATTTATCATCTTCTAATTGTCTGACTGTATGGGATAATTTTTGCACTTCAACTTCAAGTTTATCTTCCCGTACTAAAGTCTCTCCTAATTCAGTTTCCAATTCATTCTTGACACGAACCATGTCTTCATAATCCAATTGAATTCGTTTATTATCCTTTATTAAACTTGTTTCCGTCTCACATTTAAAGTTAAGTTCTTTATGAAGGGTATTAATTTCATCTTTGAGATCATCCATAGCTTGTTTGTTTTCATAATTCTTTACATGATAAGCAATCTTTTCTTCAAGGACCTTGATTTCATCTTGTGCTTTAGCCAATTGAAATTTCTTTTCCTGAGATGTTTGTTCTAAATTACCAATCTTGGTTTGAAACTCTTTAAGAAGAAGTTGAGAAGTCCTGGCTTCTTCTCGTGCTAAAATCAACTGATTCTTGAGTTCATCCAACTCACGTCTTGCAGTTTCTTCATGTCGTTTTGAAATTGTCACTGCCAGTTCAGCCAATTCTAATTTCTGGAAATACTCTTCCGCACGTTTCTTGTATACTTCCACCCCTTCATTCAAGTCTTTGTTTCGTGATATCAAATTTTCATATTTAACAGTCAAATTAGCAATCTGGGTTTCATAATCGGAAATTGCCGTACGATAATTCTTCAGTTTGGCAAGATAAAGTTCTTCTTCACTATCACGAAGTAACGATTTTAATCTAAGAATTTCTGATTTGGAATTATTAAGTTCATCTCGGGTAGTTCTAAGAGTTTTGGTTATATCCTGGTATATTTGTACAAAGTCCGAGTTTACTCCACGAAGAGAATGATTTGATAAACTGGTTATACTTTCACTATGAGACAATGTAGTGGAACCTTCCGAACTTGATGGATTGGAAGACACAAGTAATTCCTGAAGTTTATTCTCAAGATTACTAACTCTCTCCTGAGAATCAAGATACTTCTTTTCATAATCAGTCACACTATTTATACCTCTGGTAGCTTGTAATTTGTTCAATTTCTTTTGAAGTTCAATAGCATAATTCTCTGCACGAGTGAAATTCCCTTGTTCTTGACTTAATTGAAACTTCAAATCTTCAATTTCACGATGAAGAATATCCAATCCTGAAGCATCGATTTTTTCTCCATATGCCACTGACCGTCTTTTAACATCGACACTGGAAGAACCATTGACCCGTTCTTTAAGTATGGATAATTCTTCAGCAATCTTACGACTTTCGAACTTTTCATGACGAAGTAATGCCGACAGTTCGTTAAGTTTGAGTTTGATTGCTTTGTACTCTTCCATAATCGATGGTGATACTTCTGGAACATTTTCCTTTTCTTGTGTTTGTAATTGGGTCAACTTAGAATTGAGGAATGTAATTTGATCATTCGTTTCTTTCTCCAACTTGGCATGAGTCGATTTAAGCTTGTTGTATTCTGATTGGATTTGTTGATGCAATTGTTGAGAATTGACTAGTTCTTGGGTGAGTCTTTCGATCTCAGCCAAATGTTTTGTTTGAACATCTTTGATTTGATGAAGTTCATCAAGTTTACTCTGCAGAGATGCGACTTCACCTTTTATACTTGTTAATTCTCGCTTGAGTTTATCAATTTGTTGTCTGTATTGAACAATTTCCTGATTCTTTTCCTCAACTTTGGTTTTAAGCAAGCGTATTTTTTCCTTGGCTTCATTGATTTTAGAATCATATTTAACTTTGTATGATTCATTCTTGTCAATTTTTAAGTTCAAGTCTTGTATTGTCAATTCATGAGTCTTGATTTCGGATTTAAGCTTGGTGATTGTAGATTTCAATGTGGTTATTTCATCAACAAGGGTTTGATGTTCGTGTTTAGACTCAGATGCATGGTTTTCCTTGAGTTGGGTAATGAGTTGATTAAGTCGAGTAACTTCTTCATTTCTTTGCAAGAGTTTGCTTTCGTGGGTTTGTTTAAGTTGAGTCAATTCCTTCAGTTTAGTAACTTCTAGTGCTTCCAATTCTCGGGTCAATCTACGTAATTCAGCTTTAGCCAGACTATGATTATTAGCTAATTGGTCAAGTTCTTTTAATTTTTCTTCATGAGTAAGACTTACTTCAACCAATCTGGTATTCACCTTCTTTTGTTCCTCACCAAGTTCTTTATTTACATGGGACAAATTTTCAACTTGGACATCCAACTCTTGAATTCTTGTTTTAGCTTGCTTGGCTTCAGTATTCAATTTTTCCAATTGTCCGTTCTTTTCATTCATTAAATTAGTTGTCAGAATAATTTCATCTTCAAGTTTACTCACTTGATCTTTCAATACTTGATTATCCTTTTCCAACACTGCTTTATTTCCTTCAGTTTGTTTAAGTTTTTCCGTGACTTTATTTAAATTATCTTGCATCTCACGAGTATCAAATATTTTAACGGAATCTTCAAGCAAGGGTTTAATTTGAAAGAATAATTCCATCCAATAATTTCCACTTTTTTCATCTTGCACCTTTTGCATGGTTTGAGCGATAATTTTGGCACTTTGGATTTTGTGAATTTGTTGTTTGATGTTTCTTCTCTTCATATTACCTCGGATAATCTTTTGTAAATCTGTAATTATCATCTTCAATTTCAAATCACGTAATTCTTCAAGTTTAGCAAGAATCCCATTTTTGAAAAAAATCTTAGTTAATCCAATCTTATACACTTTTTTATCCAATTGAGTATGATTCAAAATCATTTCACTTGCTTCACGAGGATCATGACGTAATTCTGAATCATGTAAGATTGCATAGCGAGAATTAAATTCTTCAAAAGTGGTTTTATTGGGGTATCCTGCTCGAGTAATTCTAATCCCTTCAAGAACACCATTACATCTTAATTGGTCAACCACAAGTTGTTTATCAAACATTCGGGGTGATTTTTGTAAATTTGGAAGTATACATCTTACAAAATGAGGTTCAGTCATTGAAAGTTGATCCATAAGTGTTTTCAATTGATCCTTGTGTTTTTGAGATGAAGTTTTAAGTTTGAAATTACTTTGACGTTTGGAATTAGTGTCCAAATGAGAATCATTGGCAAACATAGCGGCAATGAATGAGTTGGTTGAATTAGGGAGAAGCTTGATAATAGATTCCGATACAGGATCAGTATTTTTTTGTAACCAATTTGTCACGTCATATTCGACTTTCCCAGCATAGTGATGAACAATAAATCCATTTTTAAATTTGTTTTCCGAGAATTTAGGATGGGATTTTGTAAAAGTATGTGAAAGTCGATCCATAAAACTTTGATCAGATGATTTAGGCATGATACATTCTTCATCAAGTAGTTTGAAAATACCCATAGGTGTTTTAGTTTCAATGAGATCAATTGTAGGTTGTAAATCTTGTCCGAAATCAATATAATCCCATTCAATGTTTTCTCGAAGATATTCACTTTGTTCGAGAATAAATGAATGATGGTTAAAGAATTGTTGAAGTTTTTCATTAGTATAATTGATACACAATTGTTCAAAACTATTGACATCGAAAATTTCAAACCCAGCGATATCAAGAACTCCAATAAGATTGTGGGTATTGTCATACAGAGGGTGGGTATAATGGAGTCCCTTGTTGATTTTGTCAATTATAAATTGAAAAAGTTTTTCATACAAGTATTTGGCGAATGCATCAATAATAAATTTAACTTCCAGAGGACGTTTGGATTTTACAATAGTTTCCCTTCCTGCTTGAACTTTAGGTCGGGACAAGTTTTCCACTAATTCATTCTTGTTAACTCCAAGTAATTGGGAAATCATAGGTAAAGGTGATTCTGGAGAAAAAGTAGCTTGATCTGATTTCCAACTGGTAAAATCAACATTTCCTAAATGTAAAACTATAGCCAATACTTGGTAAATAAATTGGGTTTCTTCGTGAGTAAATCCCATAATGTTAAATGCTTGTTGTAATAAATTAAATTCTTTGAAATCATCAACTTGATCAATAGAATAATCGTTAAGATATTTATAAGTGGTGATATCTTTATTCAACCCCAAACCTGCTAAATTATCATATCCTTTCAAGAATTGATAAAAAATGTGATAATTTCGTTCATTGACTGCTTGGTGAACTACTCTTGATTTCTCCAACAAATAGTAATCTATAGTAGCCCCAGTAATATTCCCATTGATTGAACTAAAGTAAATTTGAATAAATTTCCCAAATCGTGAACTATTGTTATTCTTGATAGTTTTAGCATTCCCAAAACTTTCTAAAATAGGATTGGCTTGAATTATTTTACTATGAATATCACTAGCATCACCTTCACTAGATGTAATCAACGACAAATATTGAATAATTTTTTTGGTATTTTCCGTCTTACCTGCACCAGATTCACCAGTAACTAAAATACTTTGATTCTTTTTATTACTGAGCATGTTTCTATATGCCCCCTCCGCAATAGAGAAAATATGAGGTGAAGGTTTATCACTCGTGTGATATTTTTCCAACAGAGCTTTGTCATATATGGGTAAGTTTTTATAGGGATTTATAGCAACAAGAAACAATCCTGAATAAGTATAGATCAAATCATCCATATATCTTAAATATAAATTATAAACAACACTTGGTTCATTCAAATGGGTAAGTTCTGCCATATCATTGCATTTGTTGAATTTCACAGGATTACAACTTTCTGCTAAAGCTTGATCCACTATCCGATGATTATCAGTAGTAGGTACAGTTGAATCAACAATTACTTTACATTTATTGTCAGGAAGGTAGTCGGAAATATATCCCTTAACAAACAACTGGTCAGGATCAGGGATCCATACCCAATTCTTAGTAGTAGGATCCATATTCTGAAAAAACAAAAAAGGCAGAAAATTTTTTAATTAAATGCAGATCTGAAAACTAAATTTTGTTTTGACGAAGACGATATTGCTTCAACAAAAATGTTTGGTTATCTTCGAAGAGGGATTTGTATGCAGGGTAATGTTAGTTGACGCGTTCTTTTTGTCTGAAACACAACTAAACTAATTTAGTGTAAATGATATAAGTGATGTTACTTTTAACTTTAATGTAAAAGAAAGCAATGTTCAAAGTTGGAATGTGTTCTAGCTTGTTTTATAAGGACTTTGTAATTGCACAAGTTTTACTTTATAATGTTTATTAGTTCTCAATTGGGAAATATTGTTCGAGATCTAAATGTAAACAATACAAAGAAAAAATACTTCACATGCAAAATTGTTGAGTCTAAAAAATTCTTTGTCTTTACAACAACATCTTGGAAGTAATTTGCTACGTGTTTTGTAATAAGTGAAAACGTTCATTAAACTACGAAAAATGTAAATATAGAATTGAAACATTAAAATAGATGCAAAAAAAAAAACCAAAAAAAAACAACCAAACAAAAGGCAAAAGGCAAAAGGCAAACGGCAAAAGCCATAAAAAACACTAACCTATTACTGTCTTGGTACCAAAGGTGAAGAGACATTCTTCATAGGTGAATACTCTTTTCTCTTCATAATCTTCAGTTTCGTCCTTATTGGACCAGCTCCAAAACTGACGACACTTGCATGAGTTGGTGTACTATTATTACTTCCTCCACTCTTGGAAGAGAAAACACTATATTGTGATGATGCACTTGGTGGAGTTAATGGAGCTGATCCTATGTCCATAGCAAAGGGACTTTGGGGTACAGGTGGCGCCAACATATCGGAATAGTTGTTATAACGCTCATATTCCTGTGGGAATTGTAGGAGAACTTCAACAATGGAAATGGTTTTGGCATTGATTTGGTCAATGTTGGAAACAATTGATTCTTGATTTTCGTAAAGTTGTTGTATAAGATAAACGTATCTGGAATGGAAGTTGTTGATCACTTGGATAACTCCCAAGGGTTCGTATTTCTTAGAAAGAACATCTGTTACTTTACTAAGTTGAATAAGTAACATAAGAGCAATCTTTTTAACTGCCAACAACGCATCCTCATCTAAACCACTTAAAAAGGGCCCATGAACTTTTGGATGTCTGTTTTCAATGTTGTCATCGTAGAAACTATCGTCATCGTCATCATCATCATCTGAGTAATAACCATTGTTTACCTCGTTTATCAACGCTCTTAAGGCATTTGAGGCATCAGGAATCTTCAACATCGAACATGCAAGCAAATTGGCAGCAATACCTACCAAACTAGGTGACACCGATAAGAAATACTTGTCGTAAAGGGATAATTCACAAAGAAATCTCGCCACGGCCGTGATTGCCGAAACTGTACTATTCTTGCTACCACCACTTGTCTCGTTGTATTTACAAGGTGTTACATTTGACACATGTGAACATTTGATTGCTAATTGTAAACAATCTTCAAGGTTTGGGTATGATAAACTCCATTCAAGGGTACTTAGTATATGTCTTTCCATTTGAATAAACATTTCTTCGTCGTAGGCATTACGACACATTATTGTTAATTCTTTTAAAGTAGGTACTCTCAGTTTCTTGTCTTCATATTTACCTGCTATCCATAAAGCAGTACATCCCACTAATTGATAATGTCTTTTAAACACTATTCTCTTTGCACAATATCTATCAATAATATTAAGACAAAGAAACAATGTATGTGGTTGTAATTTAAATGATGAATGAAGCTCGATTAAAAAATCAAGCAAGAATGGTCTCATAAACCATTGAATTTCTGGTTGAAGGTCAATCATAGCCGGATTGACAGCAGCAAGCGGTTCAAAAGTAGCCAACGTTGTTGTTATTTCTTCAAAATATTCTCCCATTAATTTTTTATTGGCTTGAGTTTCCAATAGTTCAAGCATTATATGGTATGGCTTTGGCTTGATATGTGAAGGTGGACCATATTTAACTGGAAATGACAATGACATGATATGTAATGTAGAGGACTATAACGAGGGAATGTATGTATGTGTATATATATATAAATGACAAAAAAAATGGAGATAGATAAAGCGAGTGATTCTTCTCCTAAACAATTAAAATGCTAAAATAAATGAGTGACTGGAAGCTAGGATCCTGACTTTCAATTTCTTCTTACAGTTCTTCTTTGATTTCTTCTGGGATCTGGGTTGTGTTTTATAAAATCTCGTAGCAAGAGAGTTTCGCTTTTCGTTTTTGTGTCGGGAAGCCCAAAGGAGTAGAATACTGCAAACAACGCATAAAAAAAATAAACCACTTTTTTTCTTTTTTTTTTTTTTTTTTTTTTTTTTAGGAGTAAAAATATACGCGCGTAAAAAAAGCATTGAAATCACGAAATATTGGTGTTGTTTTTTTGTAAGGGGGGATTTGAATAATAGTTGAAGAAATATATGTGTAATAATAATTTTTTTTGCCTTACATACACATTGACATACCAGATGAGCACAAAACACCAAAATATTTAGACGAAACAAAGAAAAATCAATTTGATTTGGAGGTTCGCTTTGTTAAGCTTAATTGGGGATAAATGCGCCACATGTATAAGCCAACAGTAGTAGTCATATCTACTTTACAAGGTGGTTAATAATTTCTTTGGTACACTCTCGCGATAATTTTTCACTCAGTTTCATCCTTAAACTAGATGAAACTACAAACCGGTATTTCTTTCCCACGAAATCATACCTCACCGAATTTTTTTTTGCAGTAACCGATCCGGCGATTTTTGACAAAAACCGTGATTTTTTTCTTTGTTTTGTGAATTTTTTTTTTTTTAAACAGTTGCTCAAAGGGTTAAAAATAAAATAAGACGCGCATAATTCTTCCTATCTAAATCTGTCCCACATTTTCTAATTACACGACCACAATGCACATACGCGATTGAAAAATGAAGAATGAACCCAAATAAAAAAATCAGATATATTATATTCTATGATAAGAGAATATTCTTAGTGGGAGTAGTTGACTCTATAATGTAGAATTTCAAACTATTTTTTTATTTTAATTGTGCATCCTGTGCTGTATACACAAAATCGAAGGGGTGAACCTTCAAAGGAGTACTCGGTGACCGTGTAACCTTATATTGATTGTTAAAGTACTCTTTCATACCGGTAATCTTTTTGTTTACATGATCTTTCGATTTAATGAATGACCAAAAGACAGAATATGTGGGGATTTCCGTAGGCGCATTGACACGAAAGACTAAATTTGTTTTTTTTTTGCAACTTTTTCGCCTGAAATGATATGTGGGGGAAGTTAAATAGTTAACGTTGCTATGTGTTACTATTAATAGATGTAAGTATACATACAAATAAACGAATTGACATTAGGATCATACCATATAAAGAGAGGAGAGATGAAAGGCATTCCCCAACATTCTTTCTAGGATTGAGGTGTTGAAGTACGGCGAACGAATTAAATGATCTATTTATTTCGACATTCCAGAGCTATTTATAGATGGTGTATGTGAGAGTAAGATTATGACAATGATCAGATTAAGCATCAACATTGAGTGTAGATTTTTGAACCTGAGAGTTTTCTATAACATTCTAATTGGTTTTCCACTTTCTCCAAATGTCACCTCCAATCTAGAGTTGCTGTTTTTGTCCTGAGTCTGTTGTAATAGTATTGAATCTGTTGTAATAGTACTGAGTCTGTTGTAATAGCCGTGGTATAACTGGGATCCACATTCCTTTTAAACATAGACTAGGCTATTTCAAAAAAAAAATCTTGTACCTCATCTCTGGGCGTAATGTTACATCATTTTCAAATTAGATCATAGTGCAGAAAAGTCACTTTGCGGCGTTGTATTCCCGGTTATTGAAGGATCCGATAGCTTATATTGCGGGGTTCATAGTAATCTTTACAACAACGGACTTTTCCTTGGTAACTATTCCTTAATATAAGGATTTATAGTTTCCCAAAAGAATTGCTTTTTCAGTTGGTAATACCAATTTCTTTTGTTTTGTTTGTGAACAACTCCTCACAAAACTAAGTTTCCTTAGATCATCATTATTAGCAAATTGTATCCACAAGAAAGGAAGAAGAATTACAATATTAATTTACTTTACGGCGAAATTGCATCGATACTGAATAAATCTTTGCGGCAATCTATCTGAAAATAATAATTTTTTTCTTCTACGGCAAAACTAAAAAAAAAGAAACATAATTTTGCATCCCCAAGGAACATGGTTTAGTTGTTGATATCCAAATAATAAACAAGTTTTATCCATTCCACGGGATCGTCTGATTGTATGGATTTAATGTCAAGACAACAAAAGACTTAAGGTTATCAATAAATCAATACTTTGTGCATTGAATACCAGTTATTGAAGCACTGGACAATTTTGAAATACTGTTCACTTAAGTATGGAATATTCCCCGGATTTAAATATCAAAGCCACAATTAAGGGACCAGTTGTTATCAAACATACTCTTTGATATGAATCATTTAATTTCTAATTATTTCAGGGCTTTTTCTTGCTAAGACATGTACCATGCGCATGTGGTGATTAATCATGAATTATTTTTTATCATTTATGTACAAAGATTTCTTTTTATTTTATTTATCCAGATCATTTCTTTTTAATTTATATTGGGTCCTTACATTATTGATCCGTCTGGAAAAATCTCTGAATCAAGGGGAAGGTTATTCCGAGATTAATATAATGCAGTTTGATGCCCATCGATATGTATATACTTTTTAATTTCAGGGACTAACACATTTCATGCGGAACCAGATACATATCTGATCTCGAAGACAACATTAAATTATCTCAGCAAAGTAACAAGCACGTCCCTAAACTACTGTTTGATATAGACTATGGCCAAAAATATAACCGAAGGACTAAATTCCTTTGTTGTTCCGACATATAACTACGGAAAAAATAGTTTTGTGTTTATTTGTTTACGGAATGAGGCATGTGTATTAAAAAATAATCTGTCTAAAGGAAAATTGTTATTGTTCCCCACTTAAAGAAGTTTTGTGAATTGAACATTATTGTTAAAATTACAGTCACGACAATGGGATGGTACATTGATATCCACCTTCACTTGCCACAAAACATATAATCTCCCAACTCCCAGTCCAAAGACCCCCCACCATCAGCCACAATTTCCAAGCCTGGTGAATACGATCTTAAAAAATAATATTTCTTTTTTTTCTTTTTTGCCAAGCAAACGGATATTGCAAAAAAAAATAAACGGATATCAGATCGAATATCACAAACGGCATTTAATCAAACCAACAGCGCTTTGCCATACGCTTTCTCCAAATATAAATACCCCTCCGTCTCCTCTCCCGAAATCACAACACGTTTATCTCCCCCCAACAACATCACAATGCAATTAATCTCTTTATTAGCTTCAACTGCTGTGCTATCTCTTGTTGCTTCTTCTCCAGTGAAGAGACTGAAACCAGATTATATTGCTGTGCCCATCCAAGTTGGAGGTCGTGAATCTATTCTTGGCCAATCCAAAGATACTATTTCCATGGCTGTTTCCAGCAAGGATCAACTCTTTTTAGCTGATCTTGATATTGGTTCTTCTGATGAACCAGTCACAGTAGCTGTTGATACTGGATCGGAATATCTTTGGGTTATGGGTTCGAATGTTGAATGTGATGTTGCTAAAGGTGCTGATTGTAAAAAACTTGGTACTTTCTCCTCAAGTGATTCCAAATCATTTGCAGAAGGTAAAGGTGAATTCCAAGTTGCTTATCTTTCAGGACAGAAAACAACTGGGGTGTGGGGTAAAGATGATGTATCCATAGCTGGCAGTGCTCCAATTCATGGATTTGACTTTGGAATTGCCAACAAGACATCTTCCAAGATTGGGATCTTGGGATTGAATTTCCCTAGAAAAGGTGGTGAAGGTTATAGTTTTCCTCAACAATTACATGAACAAGGATTAATTCCTCGTAATGCTTATTCCGTGTTCTTAAACTCCAAACAAGCTGGCGCTGGTTCGATCATGTTTGGTGCTGTTGATCATGGGAAATATGAAGGTGATTTGGTAACTGTTCCTATTCAATATGATGAAAAATTACCCAGAGTTAAGGTTAATGCTAGAATTGATGTTAATTACCAAGGTAATTCTGTTGACAGTGGGAATGAAGTTGGTTATATTTTAGATACTGGAAGTACCAGATCTCATTTACCTGCTTCTTATTTGAACACCCTTGAACAAGCACTTGGTGGTACTTATGATGAAACTTGGAATGGTATTTCCTTTGATACTTGTACCAAGCTTGATTCTCTTATTTTTTACGTCAACTTCTATGGCAAGACAATCACTGTTCCTGCAAAGTCGTTGGATTATGGTAAACAAGGAGACAGATGTTTGTTACAATTGAATTTTAACGAACAGGAGAATGATGTGTTTGTCTTGGGTATGGATATGTTGCGTAGTATTTACTTTCTTGTTGATTTAGATGATCGTGAAGTTCAAGTTGCTCAAGCCAAGTATGGATCAGATTCAGATATTGAAGTTTTTCAAAGTTCAGGATCTGATAGATTGGCCAAGAAGGAAGTAAAGGCTGCAGTTGAAGAGAAAACTTCAGGTTCTGTTACTGTAAACCCAAAGGCTTTCATTTTGGGTTTGTTATTAGTTTGTTTGATTTAGTATAGACTATAAATGCTTGTCTTTTACACTTTCCTTTCTATTACCATTTATTAAAGATTCTATATAACCTAATACGCACCTCTTCCTCTTCCTTGTGGAGCTTGTTCTTGTTCATCGTTTCTAACAGTTTCATCTACAGACAACAACAAAGTAGCAGCTTCAGTAGCACTAGAAATTGCATTTATTTTAACCAAAGCTGGTTCCCAAATAAAATTCTTCATATTATTTCCCACCAGTTCTTTTTGGAAATCAACTCCATACCAAGTTTCACCTTTGGCATGAGAACTTCTTAATATATTCAACAATTCAATTGCATCCAAACCAGCATTTTCACAAAGTTGTCTTGGGATGACTTCAAGAGCTTTGGCAAAGGCACTGATTATAAGTTGTTGCTTTCCCGCAATTGTTCTTGAATGATCACGTAAATATTTTGAAAGTTCCATTTCAATAGCACCACCACCGGCAACTACTGTATGATTAGAAATGGCTCGTTTAACAATCATAATAGCATCATGAAGAGAACGTTCAACTTCAGCAATGACTTGTTCGGCACCACCTCGAAGAATTAATGTACATGTCTTGGCTTGAGGACATCCTTTGAAAAGATTATATCTATCACCACCAATTTGAACTTCTTCAAAAGTAGCACAAGTTCCAAGGTCAGTAGCAGAAATATCTGAACATGTAGATTGAATATTTCCTCCAATGGCTTTGGTTATTCTATCCATATCTTCATGACTTATTCTACCAGCACAGAAAATATCACGATCAGCAAAATATTGTGTAGCTAAATCTCCAATGGGAAGTTTTGAAAGAACAATATTTGCCCCAGTAGCAGTGATTTCTTCCAATTTATTGAAAATGATTTTCCATTCGGCATCAACTATTGACTGATAATCTTTAACTTGTTCAACTCTAACTTCAGCATTATCCTTTTCTGCCTTTAATTCTAATTCAACATTAAGACAAACAATCTTGGGATTTGTGAAGTACTTTGGTTGTTGTTCAAATCCAGCATATGAAAATGTCTTTTTGAATGCCACACCATCAATGAATAAAGAATCTTCAATTGAACCACCAGCAACTTTTTTGATTCCAATTAATTTCTCATCCAAATCTTCTTGATCCAAACTTAAAACAGCATCAACAACCATTTTAGTGAAAAACTCTGAATTGTTACTAATTAATTTGGAACTCATGGCAGTTTTAGCACATCTTTCTAATAATTGTCTAAATTCTTCCGTATCTTCTTTTCTAACATCAACAGCCAATTCATTGATTCTTTGAACACACAATTCACAAGCAGTTCTAAACCCACGAGTAATCAAATGAGAAGAAAGGCCATCTTCAATAAATGTTTTGGCTTCTTTTAACAATTCACCAGCAAGAATGGTGACAGTAGTTGTTCCATCACCAACTTCAGCGTCTTGAGATCTACTAATATCAACAAGCATTTGAGCAGCAGGATGAACGATATCTAATAATTTCAAAATTGTAGCCCCATCATTAGAAATTGTTGTTTTACCTTGAGAATTAACAATTAAGATATCACTACCAAAAGGACCTAATGTTGGTTTAAGAGTTTCTTGAATAGCAAGACACGCGTTTATATTGGTAAGAATTTGACCTTTACCTTGACTGGCATCGGTACCTTCCTTGAGCACGACAATTGTAGGTGTTTGTGAAGAGAAGGCCATGTTGGTTGCTGATGTTCCTATTGATCAAAATGTTGCCATTTATTTTTCACTGGAAAATTTTTAGTAGTGGTGGTTTTGGCAAATCCGCACGACCTAATTTTACCAGAAGAAATTTTTTTTTTTCACTAATAAAACCAAAACTTTGCAACACACGGCAAGACATATGTTTAAAAGTATATATACCCCAGTTGCTTCACGTATAGCAGTGAGAAGCTATGCTAGTAAGGCTCCACAAAGTTTGAGAAACCCCAATGAAGTACAACTTCTGAAACGTCGAGTAATGAGAAAGATTCGTGTGGGTAAAGCTCGTCCAGCAATTTTCTATCAATTTGAAACTTTGGTTGAATTAAGTGATGGTAGTGTGATTAAACGTCGTTCTCAAGCTCCAAAGGACGAAATTCGTTTGATTTCAGATCAAAGAAACTCTCCTTTGTGGAATCCTACTAGATCAGATTTGGTGGTTGACCAAAGTAATACTGGTAAAGTATCCAAGTTTAGATCGAAATATGGTAATTACGATGAAGGTTTGCAAGAGGAAAAGAAAGCAACTACTGAAGACTTGACCAATCAAACTGAAGAAGAAAGAGAACAAGCAAGACAAGAGGCTGCTGAAAAGGAAAAGCAATTCTTGGAATTTATGGGACAAGGTGCAGAAATTATTACTACTGGTAAACTTTTTGATAAAAAGGCTCAAAGAAAGAAGTAAACTTTAAAATTAATTCTTGTAAATACTTAATAAATACTATATACACTGGTTAATTACCTCTGGTTTTATTTCTCGTTCAAGAAATTTATGCTGATCATGTTTAATCAAGATCTTGTATATATTGGCAAAAGTCCAACCATATCTTCTATATTCGGCAATTACCCATTGTAAACATTCTTGATTTTGTTGTTTGACTGATTGAATAGCGATAATTTGTAATATTTTTATAGTGTTTTTTTGAGTGAGTTTTAACAATTGATTAAATTGAAGAGGCATTCCAAGATAATCAAACTTGATTGTTTCCCTTGTTTTCACCACTTTCATATAACTTTGGATTGTAAATGCCAAGTCAACTTTGGTACATAAACAATGAAAAACTTCATATGTGAATTTCTCGAGGGCAATTTCATCACGAGTTAACAACAATTTCAAACAAATCTCTTGAAATGCAGTTTGAACTTCTTTTGAATCATATCGTGTAACAAGATATCGAAATATAGACACATACGACAATGCAGTGACATTGACATCTTCTACTTTACGAATCATAGCCAATGCTTCAGCTTGTTTGTTGTGGTTGAGTAATTTATTCACAATCCAGTCTAATTCTTGTGGTTGCATTCCATCTTCATGATTAAAAATGTTTTCTATAATTTTATCAGTTTTAGGTTCATCGTTGCGATGTAGAAACACTTTAAGGAACGAAGTCAAAGTCAGTCGTCGAAGTGGATGTGTGAGTTTTGGAATTAATGAATTAAATTTGCTTCTATATTCGTCTCTTGTTCCATAAAATGCCAATTGAAAATCAATCATGGCACTGTTGTCCAATATGGTTGGTGGTAGATTGTTTAACACGTCAAGTATTAAACTGGCATCTTCTGAACTGTAAAGTAAGTTAAGTAACGAGTTGATGCATCGTTCAGGCTGAACAAGTAGAGCTGCTTTTTTCCAAACAATAAATGCCGATTCAGGATCTTCATTGTCTAAATTAAGTTGAACTAATTGTGAAACAATTTCGTTGAGTTTACTCAGCTTGAGTTCCTCTATTGACATTTTGTTGTACAAATAATTTCCAAAATAATACCCATGAACATTTGAAGTGATATATTTTAAAATTACACCAATTTCATCAGATGTCAACTCACATTGTTGTATAATTTGCATTAAATAATATGAATTCCAAACAAAATCAACTTCAGTTGAACATAATGCCGTAATTATCAAGTTAACTAGTGGTTGATTGATTAACCCAGACTTGTGAAACTGTAACAAATATAAAGTAGCTGAATGTAAATCCATTTCCAGGATGCAAAGTTGAATTATCTTTTCACATAATTGTTGTTTATTATATGGAGGTTTCAAGTCAAACACTTTTAATTGAGAAAGCATTGTGACATGCCTTATAAAGGGTCTACCAGATGTGACAATCTCAATTAAATCTTTGAGGATATATTGTTTCACTAATCCACTTCCACGATATTGATGTAACAAACTTTGTAAATTCTCGTTATCAAGCAAATCATCAAGAAAGATTCTTTCTTTCATCTTTTGATATTTGTGCATGGTGTTGTAGATGGTGTTGTAGAAATGATCTGCAGGGGCATTACCTGTAGTAACTGTTGACGTTGTTTGCAAATGTCGCACATGTATTGTTAGAGAAGATAGTCGGGTATACGATCGTAGTATACATCTTCCCCTTCGACAAAATCCCCTCATACTATACTCTATAATGTCTATAACTTATCCTTGGTACTTCATTCCTTGGGAAATTTTTTTGCAGAAATAAAAAAAAAAGATAGAATTTTCATGTCACGTGAGAGAATAAAGTATAGTTAAGATACAGGAGTTTATCAGCAGAGTTTCAGTTGTATGTTGATGTATCTAATAATATAGTGTTGATATATAAAAAGCTTAACCTCCTCCTCTTACAATCCTGTTTTAGGAAAGTAAAAAATTTTCACTATTTCATACCCACAATCCCGGTAGCCCACGACTGGGATGGTCACTTTCTAACCGGATGTGTAAGTTCTTGGCTACAGGGTTTGGTAGTGTAAGGACTACGTCCTGTACACAAGTCAGTCACCTGCACACTATTCACGAACAGAAAGAAAATAACATAAGGATGGTTGTCTTAAGTAATCCGAACTAAGAACTAAATAATCTCTAATGATTTTAAGATAGATTAACGTAGTATAATAAACTTAAATCTTCTATCTTTGCAGTGGAAGAGTTCAGCTTAGAGAAGAATTATAGACAAGTTGAGAAATGAGCGAATGTGTCCATATATACTATGACTTCTCCTTAATGATGTAACATCATTCATTTCTCATTTTAACTTTATGGTTGTTACAAAATAGAATTTCTCTTATCTCGAGAATTTGTAGAAACCCAGTCAACTGGTAGCAATATTATGTATTAGGTGAAATATTTGTTTGGAATGAAAATGTCAAACAAATATCGTTTGAGATTGTTAAACATCGTACACATAGACAATTCTTCGTCTAATATTAGGTTTACTCAAATTGTCACAAACGCGGTGAACTTTGATAACATCAATAAAATACAATATTTATACAAGGACAAGTTTTTCAGTTCTAGTGCCATACTCATGGCATCAACTACGGACAATGAATGGATAGTCACATTCATCAGAGATTATTTACCCAGACTCCCCGACGACATACTAGGTCAAATATTTGATAAACTATGCAAGGAGTACTTTCTTGATTTATTTTGGTATATTGACAGTTTTCAAGATTTTCTTATTCGACATTATTACTCTCAGAAACTCTGTCTTAAATTTCAGCATGCGGATAGAATTTTTAAACCTTTTTGGGAGCCGTGGATTGATAAATTTGATGAATTTTTTACATTTACTGGAGGAGACGAGGTTAGGAAGGTTGAATATATTTTGACCAAGGTTGTTCCCAAAAAGCTAGTTCTTACCAGGGATCATCGTGTTAGGGGCATGAAACGTGTATTAAAGTTGAAGAGTACAAAACACGTTCCTGAATTAGAGATTGAAATCGTGAAGGGTAAACTTAAAACTAAAGACTTTTATGATTTGATTTCAATACCTAATTTAACTAAAATATATTTGCTGGCCATGGATATTAGTTGTATTAAACCTAGGTCAAAGAAAGATTCTCTAGCCTTACGTAACCATGGAAAACTTACCGAGATTGCTTTCTTACCTGCTAGTGACATAGATGATTTCCTGGAGATCGAGTTCCCTCAAGGATTGACGAGTCTTGCTTTGTGGAATAGGTCGGCATCTACATTAGTGATACCTAAACTGGTTCGTCGTCTTGAACTTAAATATTTAACATGTTCATTTAAAGAAATTCGACGTAAATTACCACTTCATTTAACGGTTCTTCGGTTAGAATCAGATTTAACCACCATTAATGTTGATGAATTACCAAGGGATTTGCAAATATTGGACCTATCAAGGAATAAGATTACCAGCATAGTGGGCAAAGTATGGCCCCCTAATCTAAATGAAATAGATTTGTCTGGTAACAATTTAGGTGACTATGGGCTTGAAATAATTATCGATAGTTTGGGATGGCCAGAAGGGTTAACCAAGTTAAGGATTAGAACTAATCAAACCTCCCGAATTGATCATTTACAATTACTACCTCCCAGTTTACAAACATTAGAAATTCTGAATAATCCTTTTAATTGGCCAGATGACCAAGTGTTTGAATTTCCTCCTAATTTGAAATACTTAGAAATGTGGGGTTGTCAATTGAAGAATTTACAATATATTAAATTCTCTACGTCACTTGTAAAGTTTGAATTTCGGGGAAATAGAATCTCTGACATATTATCTTATCATTATTGGAATAAACTTGTCAATTTACGTAAATTGGATGTTTCAAACAACCATATTCCCTGTTGGGATAATTGGGAGATCCCCCCAAATATCATTCAATTAGAATTACGCAATAATCCAATTAATAAGTTATCCCTGAAATGCCAATTGTTTAATACCAATTACCATTTTCAGATTGCTGAGCTAAGTTTTTCAGGGGGTAACTTACAAACGTTAGACATAGATTATATTCCTCCAAGTTTAAAATGGTTAGATCTTAGTAGTAACAAGTTCCAAGGTACATTTATATTTCCTTCATGTTTCAAGCAATTGAATCATTTAGTTTTGTCCTATAATGAAATAACTTCCATTGTTTTTGATGAGAAAGACGACACGGAAAGTTGTTTGCACAGTTTAGGTCTTACTGGTAATTCCATCCTTGGTGACAATCCAAGTGACGAGAGAATTAATGAATTTTATGATTATTTAGAAAAGAATTTGGGAAAAGTAAAAGAAAGAAAGAGTGATGTTAATACGTTGCATGGTTTTGAACGGTGCGTAGCTCCTGCCAGATACTCAGGAGGCAATGATTGTGAGTGTAGATTGTAGTTTTCTATATGAATTGGTATAAATTATAGATTAGTACTGTTCGCACAATAATGATAATCCTTCTTTTGCAGATTTTGTAAAAACTTGTTAGTCTGGCAATAACTGGTTAAGATACAGGAATTTATCACAAGAGTTTCGGTTGTGTGTTGATGTATTTAATGATATAATATTGATATATAAAAAGCCTACCATCCTCCTCTTACAAATCCTGTTTTGGAAAGTAAAAAATTTTAACTATTTCATACTCACAATCCTGGTAGCTCACGACTGGGATGGTCGCTTTCTAACCAGATGTGTAAGTGCTTGGATACAGGATGTGACACTTGGTAGAGAATGAACTTATACACAAGTCGATCACTTGTACACTATTCATAAACAAACCGTAATAAAAACGTGAGTAGAGAGTTAATCTTATTTACGATGTTAAACTATCACCTCGAAGTTTGTATTTTACGTTTTTGTTCATTCATAAAACTATTAATACCACAATTTTCACCATCCTTTGATCTAAAACAATCCAATTCTAGATATATATTTAATTTAATCTAATTATCTTCCACATTGGTGTACCTTTTCTTGGTTTCGGAATACTAACGTTGTAGAGTTTTGCATTAGAACTTGCAGGAGCAGTAAACAATTTATATTGAGAAACCGTGAATAATTTCAAACTCGGAGGAAAGTAATCTAGTTTGATTTTGTTTATTGGGCATAGAGTACATTCCA